>PVKV010005089.1:60556-119932 GCA_004027835.1 Alouatta palliata | reverse complement strand
AAGCAATTCTCCTGCCTCAGCCTCCCGAGTAGCTGGGACCACAGGCACGTGCCACCATGCCCAGCTAATTTTTGTATTTTTAGTAGAGACGGGGTTTCACCATGTTGACCAGGATGGTCTCGATCTCTTGACCTCGTGATCCACCCGCCTCGGCCTCCCAAAGTGCTGGGATTACAGGCGTGAGCCACCGCGCCCGGCCCTTTCTTAAGTTACTATATGCATGATTTCATTTTTTATTTCCTTTTTCTTAGTCATTTTTGTTGTTGTGGACATCCTGCATTTTTGGAATGTGGCTTTTCCTTATGGCCTGGTCTCTAGTTTTTATTCTTTTCTTTAAGTGTTTCAACAATAATGTAGTCTATTTTGGGTGCTATAAAATTCTACATAGAGTTATTTGTAAAATGTGTTAATTCATTCGAACTCTACATATTCTCACTTAAATTTTGTTTATTTGTCAATATCTGAGAGAGGGGAATTTTTAAACTCTCCCACCATGATTATGGATTCGGACATTTCTCTTTGAACTTGTATTATTTATTGTTTATGCCTTATTGTTTTGAAGCTGTTACTACGTACACAGAGATTTGTAACTACAGTCATGCACCACATACAGACATTCTGGTCAATGACAGACTGCATACACAGAGCAGGTCTCAAGAGAGATCAATAACAGATCAATAACAGACAATATAATGGAGCTAAAAAATTTCTACTGCTGAGTGACATGGCCATCATAATGTTGCAGCACAATGCTTTTGTGTTTAGACAAGTTCAAATACAAAAACACCATCGCGTTACGATTGCCTGAAGTATTGAGTACAGTAACGTGCTGTACGGGTTTGTAGCCTAGGAGCAATAGGCCATACCATGTGACCTAGATGTGAAGTAGGCTATACCATGTAGGTTTTGTAAGTACATGCCACGATGTTTGCATGACAAAATCACCTAACAATTCATTTCTCAGAATGAATCCCCTTCATTAAGCAATGCATGACTGTATTATAATTCCCTGGCAAACAGTCACTTTTATAACTAAGAGTCAGCATTCTTATGATAATTTTTGCTTTGAATTTTATCTTTTTTCTGATATAAATAATGCTCTACATTCATCGTATTTTTGTTTAAAATATCTTTTTTTCAAATTTTTTAGTTTTTTTATGTTCGATTAATAGTATTTGTTTATGAGATACAATGTGATGTTTCAATACATGTATAAATCATATAATCTTTTTTTTTTTTCCTAGACAGGGTCTTACTCTGTCGCCCAGGCTGGAGTACAGTGGCACAGTCTCGGCTCACTGCAACCTCTGCCTCCCGGGTTCAAGAGATTCTTCTGCGTTAGCCTCCCTGGTAGCTGGGATTATAGGCACTCGCCACCACACCCCTAATTTTTTTCTATTTTTAGTAAAGATGGGGTGTCGCATTTTTGGCCAGGAGTTGAGTTGACACTCAGCTCTCCTGTAACATTTTAGTTTAGGAAGATCTCCTATATACTGTGTATTCTTGGATTTGGGGTGTTTTTTTTTTTTCTTAACCCAATCTGAGGGACATTTAATAGAACATTTAAACACATTTTATCTTATTTATTGTGAGTAGTGGTGTACTTAGATTTATTTCTAATTATCTTTTATTTCTAATTTATTTTTACCATGCTTTCTTATTTGTTATTTCTTTCCAACTATTGAATTGCAGTTTTTCTAACGATTTGGAAATTCTGCATTATGATTCTTTTTTTTTCTTGCTGATGTCCTTCAAATTCATTTTTATCTGTCAAAATCTAGTACTAATCAGAATATACATTATTCCACTGAATACGCTTAGTGTGGGTGGTGGGGAACTAATGACTTTGAACTTGGAGGGCCTCCTTATTAAAGATATATTTTCTTTTATTTTATAAAATTTGGGGTGGGAGGAGAAACAGGTACATATTCTGGCTGCCATTTTGATCCAATCTCAATTCTGTTTTTGTTTGTTTGTTTGTTTTGAGATGGAGTTTCGCTCTTGTTACCCAGGCTGGAGTGCAATGGCGCGATCTCACCTCACCGCAACCTCCGCCTCCCGGGTTCAAGCAATTCTCCTGCCTCAGCCTCCCGAGTAGCTGGGACTACAGGCATGTGCCACCATGCCCAGCTAATTTTTGTACTTTTAGTAGAGACAGGGTTTCACCATGTTGACCAGGATGGTCTCGATCTCTTGACCTCGTGATCCACCCGCCTCGGCCTCCCAAAGTGCTGGGATTACAGGCGTGAGCCACCGCGCCCGGCCCAATTCTGTTATTATAAGGTTAAAGTTAACTGGAAAAGCTCATTTTAAAACAAAAAGTTGAGAAGAAAGAAGAGGTTCATTTTGGGAGACCAAAGCAGGCAGATTACTCAAGGCCAGGAGTTCAAGATCAGCCTGGCTAACATGGTGAAACCCCATCTCTACTAAAAATACAAAAATTAGCTGGGTGTGGTGCTGCGTACCTGTAATCCCAGCTACTCAGGAGGCTGAGGCAGGAGAATCGCTTGAGCCCGGGAGGCAGAGGTTGCAGTAAGCCAAGACTGCACCACTGCATTCCAGCCTGGGCAACACAGCAAAACCCTGTCTCAAAAAAAAAAAAAAAAAAAAAGAAGAAGAAGAAGAAGAGGGTCATACTCAAGGATTTGGTGGTGGGAAGTTTTCAGGCATCCGAGTGCAGTTTATACAGGGCCTTGGAGAATTCCTAGGTCAACTCAAATTACACAACAAAGGTGATCTCTCTTTCAAGCATGCCTTCAGCTCTGCTTGGTGTGTCTGGTTTGACAGTTGGACAGAGAGGAATGAACAAAGAGAGCCTGCGGACTCAGGATGTGAGGAAAGCAGGAGTCGAGGAGAGCCAGAGGGACACATTCTACAATCAACTCTATCTTAAAACTAGCCAGGCACATCCTTGCCAGTCACATGGTCATAAGATGTTTACAGGTGAGCAAAACAACTGAAAGACACCTGTGAGGACACAGCCCTACAATGACAGAAAGTCCAGATGCCCCAGTATCCATAGCAACATGTGGTTTTTGTTTGTTTTGTTTGTTTGTTTATTCTGAGATGGAGTCTCACTCTGTCACCCAGGCTGGAATGCATGATCTCAGCTCACTGTAACCTCCGCCTCCCAGGTTCAAGCAACTCTCCTGCCTCAGCCTCCCAAGTAGCTGAGACTACAGGCATGTGCCACCACGCCCGGCTAATTTTGTTGTGTTCTTAGAGAGATGGGGTTTCACGGTGTTAGCCAGGATGGTCTTGATCTCCTAACCTCATGATCCACCCACCTCCACCTCCCAAAGTGTTGGGATTACAGGCGTGAGCCACCATGCCTGGCCCCAATATGTGCTTTTAAGATAATTACAGTTATGTTTTGGTGCACTTACACTCTAAAATGTCAAGGGTAGTTTTCTGTAAATCAACAGAATGATTGTCATGCTGTCTGCCCATCTGCACCTAAACACAGCTTAGTTTAAGTCTTTAGTTAGACAAGACCCCTCTATGAGAAAAACTTAGATACTGCGTCCCTCTGCTTGCTCTCTGAGGACACCCTGCTCAGCAATGGAGAATTTCTAATAAACATGCTTCCTTCACTGCATTCTGCGACTTGCCTTGAATTTCTCCCTATGTAAGGTCTGAAAACTCTCCCCTGGGGTCTGTATCGGGACCTCTTTTTCCATGAACAAGATGATAGCTTCACTTTCTGGCTAAAGAGTCAGGGCCAGAAAGCCATAACGGGACAAGAAGCCAAGTCCTGTTATGCATTTAACTGGGAATTACCAAGATTTGAGCTGAAGAGAGGTCAAAAGGTGTTGTAAATCATACCCAGGATTTGTTTTAACCAGGTTTTAACACGCAAGCATGAAAACTGCTGTCAGGAAGGAAGTTGTTTTTTAGACTCACAGACCCCTGGAAGCAGGAAGTACAGCACACCACGCATGGCCACCTGGGGAGGCACCAGGGTGGGGGAGGAGGCAGAGGGAGCGAGGCTGGAACCATGCACAAGAGCTTTTATCATGGTTTCGTGGAAAGGCCAGGCCAGGCAGGACGAGCAGGCTGAGGACTGGCCGTGGGCTGGGCAGCATACGAGCTGCCCCTAGTTTCCCAGTACCCGGCCCAAGGGTGGTTAGGGTGGAGGCCTGGAGCGTCATCCTCTGTCACAGGGGAAGGTGGGGGTTGGACCTTGGATTGGCTGGTTTCCCTATGGAAGGCATACTTGCAGACAAGTGGTTACGTTTTCTAGGAATTAGCGGGCCCTGGGAGGGGCGGTCTCTTCAAGATCGGCAAGCCCCCAGATCCCAAATCATCAGGAAATACAGAAAATAAAACAACATGAGGAATACAAAAGACTCAGTTCAACATGGGAACCGAGGATCGGGAAACGGGGATAGTCGGGGTGCTGGCAAGTTGGAAGGTAAGAAGTAGTTATATGGGAGTTAGCCAGACATGGTGGCACACACCTGTGGTCCCAGGCACTACAGAGGCTAAGGCAGGAGGATACCTTGGGCGCAGGGCCTCAAGGCTGCAGTCACCTATGATCACACCACTGTACTCCAGCCTGGGCAACAGAACAAGACCCTGCCTTTAAAAAATAAATCATAAAAATAAAATAAAATAAATGGTTATATGTGGCTCTACTAGTTCTTCAACGAGGACCTTGAGGATGCCTTAAGACTGCCGTCAAACAGGCTGACTTTAGCCTTCTAGTGTCTTATGTCTAATGTCTTAAAGGCAAGCCCTCACGTAGTTTAGAAACAGAAAATGGTCTTCCTAGCTAGAATATTTGTCTCCCCAGCTCATGGAACACAAAAATCAAGGCAAATGTCTGTGCAAAGAATATTTTTTTAATTAGTGAATTTATGTGAAAAACTTGACAACCATATACAATTTAAATCACATTTAACTGGTACATTTAGCAATTCATCTCCATTCCAATGAATAAAATAACAGCCATCTGAGCTATTCCAGAAAAACCCAGCGAGGCAGCTTGCTCCTCTGCGTGCAGGGATGTCTGCTTTCCATCAGGTTTAGAATAGATCCAGCTCCCCCTGCTGATGCATTTCCAAGGACAAGGCAGACGAAGGGAGAGGCTGCCAGGCTGGCAGAAGGGCATATATACAAGGTGGCCATGTGCAAAGCCACCCAAGTGGACCAGCCATATTCCCTGCAATCTCCGACGCAGCCAAGTCCAGCTGAGACATTAAACATCTCCGACGCAGCCAAGTCCAGCTGAGACATTAAACAGAGTCCATGGTGACAGGAAGCTGAGGCTGCCTAGAGCCAATGCGTCTGGTGTAATTGAAAAGGTCTTTGGCAGATGGCACTGGGGGCAACAAGTGCTGTCCTCCGAGATGGCTGAGGCTATTCCTCCACCCCCTTCCTCCGTGGTCTTGGCAACTGCACTTGCTCCAGCACAAAGAAACGCTGAAGCCGCAGGACGCTAGTGACCCAAAGAAAGAAGAGCTCTGTCAATTCCTTCTCAGCTTCCCATCAGGCACAGGCATCGAAGCCTCTGGCTATGGGTTCCCATCCATTGCTGTAACCATCAAACATAAGCGCTCTCCCTCCAAGCCAGGAACTGGGCGACGTGCTGTGTGCATAAACAGCTATGTGCTGGTTATGCCAAGAATAAGCCCAGGCTGCCCTTTGATAAAGTCAGCACCCAAGACCCAGGCAAAGAAGGAAGGAGAGTAAGGAATCTCCCAAAATCAGCAACCACTTCTTGCAGGTTGGACCGGACAGTGCTGGCAGTGGAAACAAGACACATCCTCTCCACCCTCAGGAATTCAGTCTAGTGGGGAAGCCAAGGAAGGAATGCAAACAAACACTCCGAGTCGATGTGGTGTGTACCGTGAGAGGAATGTGGATTAAGCATAGAAATAGCACAGTGGGGCATTTGAGCTGTGTTGTTTTTGTTTGTTTTGAGACGAAGCCTCTCTCTGTCGCCCAGGCTGGACTGCAATGATATAATCTCTGCTCACTGCAACCTCTGCCTCCCAGGTTCAAGTGATTTTCCTGCCTCAGCCTTCCAAGTAGCTGGGACTACAGGCACCTGCCACCACGCCCTGCTAATTTTTTTTATTTTAGTAGAGACAGGGTTTCACTGTGTTGGCCAGGATGGTCTCAATCTGATGACCTCGTGATCTGCCCGCCTTGGCCTCCCAAAGTGCTGGGATTATACGTGTGAGCCACCGTGTCCGGCCCTTGAGCTGCGTTTGAAAGCATAGGAAGGATCTCAGCAGAGCAGGGAGGAGAGGGAATTGATGTTGCAGCCGAAGA
Organism: Alouatta palliata; assembly: GCA_004027835.1. Classification (NCBI taxonomy): domain Eukaryota; kingdom Metazoa; phylum Chordata; class Mammalia; order Primates; family Atelidae; genus Alouatta; species Alouatta palliata. Next base: position 113,653 of record PVKV010005089.1, on the reverse strand, counting down.
GCACAGTGTGCACAGGCAGGGAGGCAGATGTTCAGTACACATTCAGGAGAGGCAGGTGCCGCTGCAGCTCGCGGGAGGAGATGCAGGGGCCAAAGGGCAGAATCAAGTCACACAGACCAGGGGTGGGAGGCCCTGGAAAGCCAGGGAGGAGGTTATGTGCAGTTGGTTCATCCATCAGTCATTTTTTTTTAAAGACTAAGTCCTGCTCTGTCACCCAGGTTAGAGTGCAGTGGCATGATCTCGACTCACTGCAGCCTTCACCTCCCGTGTTCAAGTGATTCTCTTGCCTCAGCCTCCCAAGTAGGGATTACAGGCATGCACCACCATGCCCAGCCTGTATTTTTGTATTTTTAATAGAATCAAGGTTTCACTATGTTGGCCAGGCTGGTCTCGAACTCTTGACCTCTGATGATCTGCCTGTTCTGGCCTCTCAAAGTGTTGGGATTACAGTCATGAGCCACTGCACCAATCCCTCAGTTATGTTTGAATTAGGGGCATGAGGTCAGAGCTGCACTTTGGGGGATGTCTCTGGCAGCACTGGTGAGATGGGGCAGAAAAGTCCAGAGGCAGAAGATGGTCAAGGTTTTGACAAGTGTCACACAGGAGGGAGGGATTCCTGAAATGAGGGCCATGAAAGGAAAGAAGCAGCCAGACTTGGGGCAGGGAAGGGGAGGCCACAGAGAGAGAAGACAGAGAAGTTCTGAGTTTTGAGAGGTGCCCAAAGGTGGGAGGTTACTGGTAGACCCAAGGCTGGTGCTGGGAAGAGAGGTCACAGCAAGGGACAATCATGACATCCACTGGGACAGCACTTTTATTTACACCGTCTCCTGGGTGCTCCTGCTCATGACACCTGGTGAGGTTGGCTCAAGCAGGTGTCATTTCTACCAGCTGAGTGATGAGAAAACAGAAAGAGTCGTGCTAGAATTAGAGCCTGGGTAAGTTCCAGAATCACTTACTCAGTGAGTCGTGATCATGCCACTGCACTCCAGCCCGGGAGACAGAGCAAGACTTTGTCTCAAAAAAAAAGAAAAAGAATTTTTCAAATGAATGAATGATTAACTAGACCCTCCATGGAGCCCTTCCTGAGATAAGGAGATTTGTCTTGGACCCCATGGAGGGTCCAGTTAATCATTCATTCATTTGAAAAATAATTCTTCTTTTTTTTTGAGACAAAGTCTTACTCTGTCGCCCAGGCTGGAGTGCAGTGGCGTGATCATGGGTCACCGTAATCTCAACTCCTGGGCTCAAGTGATCCTCCCACCTCTGCCTTCCTAGTAGCTGTAATTGCAGGCCCATGCCACTATCACTGGCTAATTTTTTATTTTGTGTAGAGGTGGGGTCTCACTATGTCACCAGGCTGATCTTGAACTCCTGGCTCAAGTGATCCTCCCACCTAGGTCTTCGAAAGTGCTGGGATTACAGGCATGAGCGACTGCGCCCTGCCTGACAAATTCTTCTTCAAATACCAGCCAGTGTTCTAGGTGCTGGCGATTCACTGGTTAAGAAAAGAGACAGGTACGTCTGCCATCGTGGAGCCTACATTCCTGTAAATGGTAGAACAGACCAGCTGGCCTTTTTACAGTTTTCCTAGAAGCCCAGAGAGTCCCCCAGGAGAAGCAAATCCCAAGGCAAATCTGCCTCACAGATGAAAGCTGCTCTGCTAACATCTGCTACAGGAACTGGAGTTGGACACATAAGCAGTCTAAACATACAGTATTCAGAACAAGGGCCAGGGAAAGCCTGGCCTCAGATGAGTCCTGAAAGCATTTAGGCACAAAGGCTGCTTCTGGTCGACTTTCAGGGAGAAATGTATCATTCTTCTCTATTCTCTTTTCCTTGTATCTAAAACTTAACAAAAGTCTTTGTTCTTCACTAAGTACCCATAATTGATGTATAGGAAGAAGGTTTCCAATACACCCATGTTTTGACCAGCCTCCTACACAATAGCCAAAAGGCAAAAGCAACCCTAGGTCCATCAACAGACGAATGGATAAACAGAATGTGGTCTACTCACCCAATGGAATAGTATTTGACCTTTAAAACGGGAGGAAATTCTGACCCATGACACAACATGGGTAAACTTTGAGGATATTATGCGAAGTGAAGTCAGCCAGACACAAGAGGATGAATATCATGTGATTCTACTTACATGAGGTCCCTAGAGGAGTCAAATTCATAGAGGCAGAAAGTAGACACCAGTCGTGGTGGCTCACATCTGTAATGCCAGAACTCTGGAGGCCAAAGTGGGAGGATCACCTGATGCCAGAAGTTTGAGACCAGCCTGGGCAACACAGTAAGACCTTGTCTTCACAAAAAAATTTAAAAATTAGCCATGTGTGGTGACACACACCTGTAGTCTTAGCTACTGGGTCGGCCGAGGTGGCAGGATTGCTTGAGCACAGGTATTCAAGGTTGCAGTGAGTTGTAATTACACCACTACACTCCAGGCTGGGTGACATAGCAATATTCTCTCTCTCCTCTCTCTCTCTTTGTCTCTCTCTGTCTCTCTCAAAGAGGAAGAAAAGGAGAAGGAGGAGAAGGAGGGGGAGGAGGAAGAGGAGGAGGAAGAAGAGGAAAAAAGAAGAAGAGGAGGAAGAAGAAGAAGGTAAAAATGATGGTTGGTGATTGCTAGAGCTGGAGGGAGGGGAGGTGGGAATTATTTAATAGGGACAGAGTTTCAGTTTAGAATGATGACAGGAGTTCTAAAGATGGTTAAAAATGGTTAGCCAGGCATAGTGGCTCATACCTGTAATTCCAGCACTTTGGAAGACTGAGGTGGGAGGATCGCTTGAGCCCAGGTGTTCGAGACCTAACTGGGCAACATGGTGAAACTCTGTCTCTTCAAAAAACACAAAAATTAGCCAGGCAAGGTGGTATGTGCCTGTGGTCCCAGCTACTCGGGATTCTGAGAAGGGAGGATCGCTTGAGCCTGGGAGGCAGAGGTTGCAGTGAGCCAAGATCACATTCTAGCCTGGGCGACAGAGACTGTGTCTAAAATAATAATAATGATAAATTAAAACGATTTCAAAGTAAATAGTGACTTTCATCTCGTGTGTTTTACTGCAATATTTTCTGACAGAGGTTTCCAGGCCGCCAGCAGGAAAGAGCAAATCTCTTCCCCTGTCTGGTTCTTAGTCTTGTCATCCTTAATAAGAGGGGCTGGACTAAAGGCTGCTGGGTCTGCAGTATATCGTTTCCATGGTAACCACAATAGGCAGCTGCCTAGCAGGCAAGATCTCACCTGGCCTCCCTCCCATCCATTCCATTCTCTAAGCTGCCACACAGAGAACAAACATCAGCATCTGGTGCGTCTCTCTGCATCCCACGCCACCACCCAGCAATGCCGAAGCTCAGATTTTGAAGCAGGCCCTGCCCTGGTTTATTTCCAGGCAGTCACACCCCGCCACCTAGAACACCTTCTCCCTTTTCTCATAACCACCCTCAACCTGGCTCACTTCCGAGCTCCTCCCCTTCCTGCGCATTCTTTGCAGCTCAGCTGGAATGTCCCTTCCTCCAGGAAGCCTTCCCTTCCTGACTGCCTAGATGACGTTAATATTCCCATGGCACCCTGCCTCCTCCCAAGGAAAGACGGTCATGCAAACAAACCGCCATGAGGGTGTGGAATTTCAGACAGCAAGACAAGGGAGAGTCTTCCCCGATGGCTTTTATCTACATTAGAGAGGCGCTTGTGAGCATGTGGGAGGGGGGAACCCCGCAAGAGCCGAGGCAAGGGTCTGAAGCCTCAGCATGTTCTCATATAAACATAGAATTAGAAAAGAATTAGAGATATAGTTACATAGTTAGTCCTATATATAAAATCATAATCACATAGCTATTCATATGTGATCATAAATATATACTTCCATATAATCATCTAATCTTTAATCTTACCAATAAGCCTTGGGTCAAGAAGTATGGGACTGAAGTGGCATTGGAAAAGAGGTGACCCTAAGGCAAGATGCTCTAAGCCCTCTGTCACGCCCGCATAAGCGCTGCTGGAGGACGCCTTGGCTGTGTGACAGTGTCAGCGCTGTGAAAGCGCCCGCTGTTTAGCCAGACAGGGGAGGAGACATCCAAGATGGCCGAGACGTCTCCACGAGGAGGAGAAAACTCCACTTCTCCAGGCTCTTGTAGGAGGCCTGACGGCTGTCACGGAGGCTCACAGACATCCGGGGACTTAATTGTCTCCACGTGGTGCTGTGCTTCAGCGGTCACGTTCCATGGCTACTTTCAAGTTCTGCTTCTGCACCTGGTTTCTCTTTCCTCAGAAGATAAGAATTAGTAATAGTAACATAAATCATAGCGACCTTGCTATTTCTTGACAAGTATGAAAAAAGTGCTGACGCCTTAGGTTTTCTCCTCCCCTGCGCTTCTTCAAAGTCTTGGGCTCCCCATCTCCAAGACACTATGTAACTATATCTCTAATTCTTTTCTAATTCTACCATGCCTGATTTACCTGACCCTATCACTGACCACCATTACCTCATCCTAGCTGCCCTTCCCTGCTTTGTATTCCATAAAAGTCAGAGCGTTCAGGCACCCGGGGCCCCTGCTGGACTCGGCGCTTTGCTTGGCAGTGGACCCCTGGGCCCAAACTCTGTTTTCTCATTCTTTGTGTCTTGCGTCTTTTATTTCCACAGTTTCTCGTCTCCACACCAGCAGAGAGGGACTCACGGGACTCTGTAGGGCTGGACCCTACAAGCAAGGGCTTTGGACGCAGAACCCACAGAACTGGAAACCCTAGCTCTCCAGCAGCTCTGTGCCCTTGAGCAAGTGACTTCACTGCTCCTACTCACTGTAAGGCCGGTTGTCTCGCCGGGAGCTCGGACACGCCCGTCCCTCTCCGCGCCTGGAAACTGCCTCACCACTCGGCCCTCAACATCAAGCCCTGCACTCAGCATCTAGCTCCGCCACGTGGCTTTCCCAACGCCCACTTCTGCACTCCGCACCAGAATCTGCACTCAACCCTGAACTCTGCACCCGGCACCTAGCCCGCCGTTGGAAAACCCCGCCAAAGTTCAAAAGAAGCCCCGCCAAAACCTGCCCAATAGCATTTTGCTCCGTCCAGGTCCCAGTCTCCCTGGGTGGCCCGCTCACCGGAAATCCCGCCTACCTACCAACAGCAGCTTGCGCCGTCTACGTCCTGTTTCTCCACAACCAATCAAACACCTTCACTCCCTATAAAACCCCCCTGCCCAAGAAGAGTCAAGCGCAACTTCTCTGGCCTCCCTTTCCCAGAGTATAAAACCTTATCCAGGAGCTTAATAAATTGGCATTTAATTTTCCTAGGCTGGTCTCAGTTTCCTCATTTGAAACTCGGCAATAACCCTTACACTCACCCTCCTCTCTGTAAAGCTGGGGTCAAATTTCCTACCTCTCTGGGTCTTGAAAAGATGGAGGGAGTGGCTGGCATAGGAACAGACCACATCCATGCAGCTTTGGACGCCAGCCACTCCCCCACCAGTGACGTCCTCACTTCTCCTCACCTAGACCCTCCGGTTCCTCCCTGTGCCCTATTTTCCTCTAGCTCACTTCCTAACAGCCAGATCGGCTTTCTAAAAGCTTTTTTAAAGCTTTCTAAAGTTTTTTGGGGAGACAGAGTGATGCTCTGTCATCCAGGCTGGAGTGCAATGGCACAATCATGGCTCACTGAAGCCTTGACCTCCCGAGCTCAAGCAATCCTCCTGCCTCAGCCTCCCAAACAGCTGGGACTACAGCCGCACACCACCACACCTGGGTAATTTTTTTTTAAATTTTCAGTAGAGACGATGTCTCACTATCTTATGGGTCTGGTAATGACCTCCTGGACTCAAGAGATCCTCCTCCTGCCTCAGCCTCCCCTAGTGCTGAGATTACGGGCATGAGCTACCATGCCCAGCCTAACTGCACTTTTTGTGTGTGCATTTACATTTTTTTCATTTTGGTTTTAGCACATTTGTTAATGCATAATTGACATACAGTAAACTGCACGTAAGTGTACAGTTTTACACATTGTGACACAGGCACACACCCCCCCCAAAATGTCCTTGTCCCCTTTGGTAATCTCTTCCTCCTTCATTCCCCGCCCTCCTTCACAGGCAACCACGGATTGGCCCTCTTTCACCATATACTGGTTTGCACTGAATGTAATCATACAGCATATTCTCTTTTTTGCCTGTCTTTTTTCACTCAGCAGAATTATTTTGAGGTTCATTCATACAGAAGCAACAGTTCATTTTTTTAATCGTTGAAAGCAGCATGGTGCTGTGTGCATATACCACAGTTTACCTGGTCTTTGTTGGAGTTTTCTTTGTTTTTGAGACACAGTTTCACTCTGTCACCTAGGCTGAAATGCCGTGGTGCGGTCTCAGCTCACTGCAACCTCTGCCTCCTGGGTTCAAGCACTTCTCATGTCTCAGCCTTCCAAGTCGCTGGGATTACAGGTGTGTGCCACCATACCCAGCTAATTTTTGTATTTTTAGTAGAGATGGGGTTTCACCATGTTGGCCAGGCTGGTCTCAAATCCTGACCTCAAGTGATTCGCCCGCCTTGGCCTCCCAAAGTGCTGGGATCACAGCTGTGAGCCATGCTGCTGGCCAGTTTTTTTGTTTTAGTTTTAGTTTTTTTTTGAGTGACATGGTGCTGTATACATATACCAGTTTGTTTTTTTCACTTACCTGTTGATGGACATTGTGTTCGTCTCGGCAGGAACACGTGCTTCTGTTTCTCCTGGGTAAATATCTAGGAATGCAATGGCTAGATCATAGGGTAGGATTGTTTAACTTTTCAACAAAGTGCCAAACTATCTTCCAAAGTGGTTGTACCACTTTACATTCTCACCAGTCATGCATGAGAGTCCCATTTGCTCTGCATCCTTTTCCTCAGCTGGTAAGGGCAATCTTTTTTCATTTTAGCCATCGTGAGAGGTGTGTCCTGGCGCCTTCTGAGAGTTTCATGACCAAGGATGCTGAACATCTTTTCATGTGCTCGTTTGTTACCTGTGTATCTTGTTTGGTAAACAGTCTGTTCAAAAGAAGTTTTTTAAAAAAATTGCAAAAGCTAAATCTGTTCTGTAAATTTTTCCATGAGCTTAATTTCTATGATTTCTATGCTTGATTCCACTATCTAAAGCTATTACGATTTTTTTCACATTAAAAAATTGTTGTGAGAAATATATACATAACGCAAACTTTATCATTTTAAACTTGGCTAAGTGTACAGTTCAGTGGCTGCAGGAGAGGAGAGAAATATTTCTTAGTTGAGGCTGACTCCTGAGAAAAAAGACAGATTATTAAGAGAAAAGCAAACAAAAGTTTAATAACGTGTACTTCTTGTACATATGGAAGATACGAAGAGAAATGAGTGAATATCAAAGAGATGGCTTAGAAAATCAGGCTGAGATACCATCTACAACTGAAACAAAGAAAGAAGAATATGGGGAAGGCCCATTATAAGAAGACATTGGCCAGGCGCCGTGGCTCATGCCTGTAATCCCAGCACTTTGGAAGGCTGAAGCAGGCAAATCACTTGAGCTCAGGAGTTTGAGACCAGCCTGGTCAACATGGTGAAACCCTGTCTCTACTGAAAAAAAAAAAAAAAAATGAGCCAGGTATGGTGGCATGCACCTATAGTCCCCGCTACCTGGAGGCTGAGGCAGAAAAATCCCTTGATCTCAGGAGGCAGAGGTTGAACTGAGCCTAGATCGTGCCACTGCACTCCAGCCTGCACAACAGAGCAAGACTCCATCTCAAAAAGAAAAAGAAAGAAAGAAGAGGCCCAGGAAAAGTACAGTAAACAAGGGTAAGATTTGTGATGCAGATTTAAATCCATGCCTTGTCCAATGAAGGGAGTCTCGTGATTTAAAATCACCTGTCTCTGGGACACCCTTACCATAAAGATTTCCTTTATAGATGTAAATTCCCCTTACAAAGAGTAACTTCTACTCTGTTTTCAGAATTTCTCCTGTATCTGCAGTTTCTCAAAATAATCAGCTCAAAATAATCCTCATGTCAAAGACGAATAATTTGGGATAGCATATTCTGGTCTCCTATCACACACCCGCATCATGCAATTATCACTACCGTCCATCTGCAGAACTTTCATCATCTTCCCAAACTGAAGCTCTGTAAACATTAAGCAATAATTCTCCACTCCTTCCCCACTGCTACTGCTAACCACCTTTCTACTTTCTGTCTTTACAAATTTGACTCCTCTAGGCACTTCCTATAAGTGGAATTGTACAGTTATTTGTCTTTTTGTGACTGGCTGATTTCACCCAACATAATGTCCTCAAGGTTCATCTGTGTTCTAAGTAGCATGTGTTAGAATTTCCTCTTTTTTCAATCTATTGTTATCTGCTTTATTTATTTTTGAGATAGTCTTGCTCTGTCACCCAGGCCTGAGTGCAATCATGGCTCACTGTAGCCTTGAACTCCTGAGCTCAAGCAATCCTCCCACTTAAGCCTCCTGAGTTGCTGGGACTACAGATGCACACTACCATGCCTGGTTAATTTTTTTTTTCCTTTTGTAGAGCCAGGGTCCAGTTATGTTGACCAGGGTGGTTTCAAACTCCTGGCTTCAATCGATCCCCTGCCTCCGCCTCCCAAAGTTCTGGGATTACAGGCATGAGGCACCGAACCTGGCTAGAATTTCCTTTCTTTGTTGGGCTAAATACTGTATCATTGTATGTCTAGATCACATTTTGTTTATTTTTTATTTTTTTTATTTTTTATTTATTTTTTTGAGACAGAGTTTCGCTCTTGTTACCCAGGCTGGAGTGCAATGGCGCGATCTCGGCTCACCACAACCTCCGCCTCCCGGGTTCAAGCAATTCTCCTGCCCCAGCCTCCCAAGTAGCTGGGACTACAGGCACGTGCCACCATGCCCAGCTAATTTTTGTATTTTTAGTAGAGACGGGGTTTCACCATGTTGACTAGGATGGTCTCGATCTCTTGACCTCGTGATCCACCCGCCTCGGCCTCCCAAAGTGCTGGGATTACAGGCGTGAGCCACCGCGGCCGGCCACATTTTGTTTATTAATGTATTTGTCCGTGAACATTTGGGCTGCTTCTGCCTTTTAGGTATTATGAATAACGTTGCTATGAACATAAGTGTACAAATATTTGTTCAAGTCCCTTATTAATTAATTTTTAATTCATTGCATTTTAATTGATTGTCTCTCATTGTCTACAGCAGTGTCTGACATAGAGCGGGCATCTAAAACACGTGTGTGAATTTAACAACCAAATGAATGAGTCAATGAAAGGACAAATCCCATACTGGATACAAACTCAGACCCAGAGCTGTATCGTTTGTCCTGTGCGTGCCAGTCACGGTCTTCTACTGCAAAGAGGCTGAGTCAACTAAGAAACTGATCTCTCTGGATCCTGCTCAAGAAGTTAGGAAAACAAACACTTCCTCTTGCCTCAGATCGTTGTCTCACGGGAGTCCCAGCTGCCTGCAATCTTTGGGTGAATAACAGGATAGCAATCAAGCAGGAGGCATAGCTGAGGCCACTCAGAGAGGAGGAATTCTTTCTCTGAGAAAGCTGAGGAAGGTCTGGACACTAACCACATTCCAGACCTTCCCATTCAAAAACAATACCATTGTAGCTAACATTTCTGTTTTTTTTTTTTTTGAGACGGAGTTTTGCTCTTGTTGCCCAGGCGGGAGTGCAATGGCGAAATCTCAGCTCTTCGTCGAGACCCTCCGAAACCTCCGCCTCCCCAGTTGAAGCGATTCTCCTGCCACAGCCTCCTGAGTAGCTGGGATTACAGCATGCACCACCATGCCCGGCTAACTTTTGTATCTTTAGTAGAGACTGGTTTTCTCCATGTTGGTCAGGCTGGTCTGGAACTCTCGACCTCAGATGATCCGCCTGCCATGGCCTTCCAAAGTACTGAAATTATAGGTGTGAGCCACTGAGCCTGGCCTTTTTTTTTTCTTGAGATGGCATCTCACTCTGTTGCCCAGGCTGGAGAGCAGTGGTGCGATCTCAGCTCACTACAACCTCCATCTCCTGGGTTCAAGTGGTTCTCCTGCCTCAGCCTCCCAAGTAGCTGAGACTGCAGGCGTGCACAACCACGCCTGGGTAATTTTTTGTATTTTCAGTAGAGACAGGGTTTCACCATGTTGGCCAGTCTGGTCCCGAACTCCTGACCTCCAATGATCCACCCACCTCGGCCTCCCAAAGTGCTGAGATTACAGGTGTGAGCCACTGCGCCTGGGGTAGCTAATATTTTTCTGTACTTATGTGTGCCAGGTACTTTATATGCAGTATCTTATTTAATTGCCAAATTAGCCTGAATTAGGCACTGTAAGCCTCAATTTTATAAAACAAAAAACAAAGGCACAAAGAAGTTAACTAACTTGTCCCTGATCACCCCACTTGGTAAAAGCCAGAGCCAGGGTTTGAATACAGGCAGCAGAAAAAGGCACCACCAACTGCTGAGGCTGAGTAGTTTTCAATGAGTTATACTAAATTTAACCAGGGTCCTTCTAAAACAAATTTTTTTTCCTAAATTTGAATAATAAATATTCATTTCATAAATTTGGGGAAACACAAATTTTTTAAAAATCACATAATCCCACTGAAAGAGATAATCAGTGTTAACATGTTAGAGTGTTTCCTTCTAGTTGCTTCTCTATACTTATGTATTTTAACTTAGCCAATATAATGATGAGTGTCTTCATTCTCTTAAAGAGGCATCAGCCTCCCATTTTTTTTTTTTAAGGCAGAGTCTTACCCTGTTGCCAAGGCAAAAGTATCTCAGTTTACTGCAATCCCAGCTTCCTGGGTTCAAGCGATTCTCATGCCTCAGCTTCTCTATTAGCTGTGATTACAGGCACGCGCCACTCACATCCAGCTGTTTTTTTTTTTTTTTTTTTTTTTTTTTTTTTTTTTTTTTTTTTTTTTTTTTTTTTTTTTGTATTTTTAGTAGAGATGGGGTTTCACCATGTTGGCCAGGCTGGTCTCGAACCCCTGACCTCAGATGATCCGCCTACCTCAGCCTCCCAGAGTGCTGGGATTACAGGCGTGAGCCACCGCACCCAGCCTAGCCTCCCATCTTGATATATCTACCACTCTCACCTACTCCTCCTGGGTTACTCTGGTCCCTGGGTCTCTGATGCATTTCTGCCAAATGACACAGTAAAAATACAGGTGTTGGGCTGAGCACATGGCTCTCCCAGCACTCTGCAGGGCCAAGGTGAAAGGATCTCCTGAGCTCAGGAGTTCAAGACTAGCCTGGGCAACAGAGCAAGACCCTATCTCTACTAAAAATAAATAAATAAATAAAGACAATGCAGGTGTTGGTTTACAATAATGGTGATGGCAGTGACACTGCAGAATCACCACGTGCAGACTCACTTTCCATACATTACCTCACATAGTTCTCATGGCAACCATATTATGCAGGAATCATGAAGACGTTACAGGAAGGAAACTGAGACTTCAGCTGTCATATGCCGCTCTTCCTCTTCCCTTCCTGAACAACTTAGTCCTAAAGTCATTTGGTGAAGCCTAAAAAGGTAGGTGTTCACATGGGGGCATCTAGAGTGGGGTGCTGGGATTGCAGGTATGAGCCCCTCTGCACCCACCCCCCGTGTCCAGTTCAATACATGTTGATTTGTATTTTCACCCGGGGAAACCTCTGAAGTTCACATGCCACCCCAGTCACTGAAACTGAGGGTATCATTCCCTTGGCTTCCTGAGCCAGGAAGAGAGAAATTCCGGGCAATGTGTGGTGTTGCAGCTCCCTGAGCTCCTCCAGAGTTGACCCTGGAAACAGCTGCATTGTGTCTGCCAGGTATGCTGGACAGAGGTGGTCCCTTCCCACAAGACAGGTCAAGGACAGAGGGGCTAGGCTGCAGAGGAGAGAGAAGGGCTGGGCACCCTCAGTCACATCTGAGAGTCAGCTTTTTGTTTCTTAGGTATTTGGATGAGAGAGAAAGTTTTTGTTGTTGTTGGTCCTGAAGAGTGGCAATTAACCAGTTTGTGATACAGTATTATGATTTATAATAAGAGATACACACTTGGTCTTCAACTCTGTTCTGGGCACAGAGCTTGTAAAATGCTTGGAATTTCCTAAGTGATTTATAACAAGCCCCTTTCAACCTGAGTTTCTGCTGATGAGGGGCTATTGGAGGATGGGGCTGCTGGTTGTCCAGGGAACCAACCGTGTGATGAGAGGATGTCAATGTTCAGAACTGCCCCCCCAGTTCCCACCCCCTGAGGAGGCTGGAGGAGACTGAGGGGCTGGAGATTGAGTTGAAAGGCCGATGGCCAGTGATTTCATCAGTCATATTTGCGTCATGAAGCCTCACCAAAAAGGTGGGGTGCAGAAAGTTCTGAGTTGCTGAGCACATGGAAGTGTTGGGAGCGCGGCAGACCTGGGGGGGTTGTGGGAGCTCCATGCCCTTCCCCATCTCTTGCCCTGTGCTCTCTTCCCTTCATCTGTTCCTGAGCGGTCCCCATTATAATAAACAGGTAAACCTAATAAGGTATTTCTCTGAGTTCTGTGAGCCATGCCAGCAATGATAGAATCCGAGGCTGGGGTCACGGAAACCTGACTTGTAGCTGGCCCATCAGAAGCACAGGTGACAGCGAGGGCTTGTGACTGGCGTCTGAAGTGGGGGCAGTCTAATGGCAGCCCCATTAGACTTCAACCAGTAGGGGCTGTGCCAACTCCAGGTAGTGTCAGAATTGGATTGAATTTCAGGACTTCCAGCTGGGGTTGGAAAATTGGTCAACATGGGGAAAAAATTCACACATCTGGTGTCAGAAGTGAAGTACTGAGAGTAGCAGAGAGTACAGATAAAATCATGACATGTGTGGGAATTTTTTCCCCTGTTTTTAGTTTTGTTTTGCTTTGAGTTAGGGGCTCCCTCTGTCACCTAGCAGGAGTGCACTGGTGCAATCATGGCTCGCTACAGCCTCCAACTGCTGGGCTCAAGCGATCCTCCTATCTCAGCCTCCCCAGTAGTCCAACTACAGGCACACACCACCTTACTTGGCTAATTTTAAAAAGGGTTTTGTAGATACAGGATCTTGCTTTGTTGCCCTAGTTGGTCTCAAACTCCTGACCTCAACCTCTCCTCTTGGCCTCCCGAAGTGCTGGAATTACAGGTGTGAGCCACCATGCCTGGCTATTACATGTGTTTTCATTACACATCTGAACACAGCTCTTCGTGGATTATTACCGGAAGTAATAATCTCTAAGTATTGAGCAGGGGCCTGAAATACCATCCACATGGTTTTGGATTCGGCAGTACGACAATATATCTCATAGCATATCCGCCATCAGGAAACCTAGGTTCCAGAAGAAAAGTTAAGACTCAAAAACCATTGGGCCCAGTGACTCATGTCTGTAATCTCAGTGCTTTGGGAGGATCACTTGAAGCCAAAAGTTTGAGACCAGCCGGGGCAACATAGTGAGACCCCGTCTCTAAACAAAAAAAAATTTTTTTTTAATTAGCTGAGCATGGTGGTATTGTCTCAGCTACTGGCGGCTGAGGTGGGAGGATGACTTAGAGTCAGGAATTTGAAGCTGCAGTTAGATACGATTATGCCACTGCACTCTAGCATGGTCAACAGAACACGCCCCCCACCCCCGGCTAAAAAAGAAAAAAAGACTCATAACCTAAAAATGGCAGGCAACTCAAGATCAGTATGTGTGTTAAATGACTCTGAATGCTATGAGCTCAGAGAAAAATCCTGGAGCTGTTGGGGCAGATGGAAGACGGAGGTGTGGCTTGAACGACACCTTGAGGATGAGAAAGATTGACTGAGATGAGAGAGATTATTTTTAGGTCCCCCGAGTGCAAGTATAAAGACATAAATGAGCTTGCTGAGGAGACAGACAGCGGGAATGCTGAGAGAAGTTCCAAGGGTGGCAAACACGCCAGCCCAAACAGATGAAGAAGGGTCTCCCAAGCCATTGCATTCACTCAAGGCTGCCCTGACGTTTGTTGGCGTTTCCAGGACCTTAAGTGCCCACGACATCAAAGCCTTCTTCTTGCATTGCGTTATGTAAAGCTCTGCAGGAAGACAGTACCTCTAGGAATGCACCTGTCATCAAAGCAGGGCCCACCCAGTTAGGAAACAAGGCTGGGCTGGTCCAGAAGGGCTTGGCTGACTATTACACTCACCAGGAAAGAAGGTACACGCTTGTTTGCATTTGTGGTCACACTGTGGCTCAGCAATGATTATTCCACTAATTAAATCACAGTTCAACATATGGCATTGAGGGCGGCTTCACCTGCCCTGGCCAATGTCTGGGACATTCACAGAGCCACACACTGCCCCGAGGAATGCCAGTGTCATGAAGTCTCTCTGTGAAGAGTCGGCCACACCCCTCCAGTTTCCCTCTTCACTCCCTTTGGAGGATGCCACCCTTCCTGTCAGGCTGCCTCCTGGCCTTTCCATGTCACTTCAGCCATGCCATGGCACTGATCTCACCTGGAGGCTGCACCTCTTCCATCCCACAGAAATGACAGTCATACCCACCAACTGCCTCAACTTGAAGAAGCTATTTTAAAACTGCACCTACCCTCAGGGAAGTTAAACAGCCAGTATGTTCGCTCCCAGTTTTCCTATGGAGAAACTGAGTCACGATCTAACTTACCAGGGCATTCTCAACAATGACTCAGTCAGGTCAGAATTCCACAAAGCCTAACCCAGAGCCTGTGTGCCTTCAGGCACGTCACCCTCTATGCTGTATCTTGGAGGAGGGACCTGCCTGGTGCCAGCAGTTTTGTCCACAGCTCTGCTGTGGATCCCACTTCTCTGACCCTATTATGTTTTGGAGGTTGCAGTGAGCCGAGATCTTGCCATTGCACTCCAGCCTGGGCGAAACTCTGTCTCAAAAAAACCCCTGTAATCCTGAATCGCACACAGACTTGCAAGTCAAGGAATTCTGGCTGAGAAGAGTTCTCTCTGCTTATGAGAGAGACACGCCCATAAAACGTGCATCTTTGTGTGTGTCTGTTCATTTGGATGCAATCAATGGCAGTAAATTATTTCCATTGCGGTAAGAATCCCTAGCAAAGAATCAACAAGCTGAGGCCTTAAGTCTTGATGCAGATGCAATTTGTAAAGGGATTCTTATTCATGCCCCAAACGGAGGCCAGCTAGGCCAGGCACCTGTTCTGTTGGACTCTGACGTGCGTCTTCTGTTTTATTCTATTTGGTGCTTACCTGTGCTAGGAAAGTGCCCAGCAGTGAGAAGTCTCTGAGTTGACTTCTGAGTTGAATTCCTTCTTTCAGGAGGGAAAGGAACTACGTTCCTGAAGCAGCCAGGCTGGGCAGGGCACTACACAGCTTGCCATGTGTTATTCATGTTTATCACCCTCCGATACTGCCCCACTAGCAGATGTGGACAAGCCAAGGCTCCGAAAGGTTACCTCGACAAGCCACACACAGGTGAGGGCAGGGATGGCTTCGCACCTGCAGCTGGTAGGCTGCAGGGGGTGCTGCCCGCTGGCCTGGCCTGAGGCCTTCGCGCTCCCTCCCACCCCTCCGGTCCTGGAGCCCAGCAAGCCTCGCCCTAACCTCCACCACCTCGGCCCCTCTTTCTGGGGCACTCACGTCTCCACCGGCTAGATCCCCCCATCTTTCCAGTCCCACGCCTCCCCCGCGCTGACGCTCGCGTGGCCCGCGGTCAGACCCTCTCCCAGGACCCCCTACAGCTGCCCCTCTCCAGTGTCCCTCGGGTGACCGTCACGTCACTGCAGCTCCACATCTTGTGTGCCCGGGATCGCACCCAGTTCGTCCTTGCTGGGGCGTCCCTGAGTGTCCCCCCCCACTGGGCGCCCGGGACCCGGCTCTGACGCGCGGAGGGAGGGCAGGGCGACGGCTGAGAGCAGAGGCGAGGAGGAACTAAAAGCCCAGAAACGCGGTGTGACCAGAGCCCTCCTGGGCAAACCTCGGGGCCTCGCGCCATGGCCACGGCCTCGCACAGCGCCGCGGATCGCCGCCCCACCCGGACCCCCGCGCCGCGAGCTCAGGTCCCGCCCTTTTCCCCAAGGAGCTGCTAATCACGCCCCACGGACGTTGGCCCCCGGAGGAGGGGAGGACCCCAGGCCAGTGCCCGGCTGCGGGGTAGCGCCCCGCCCTCCCCCCTCCTGCTCGCCCCTCTCCGCTTCTCCTCTTCTCTTCCTCCTCGCTCAGCCCCTTTTTCTCTCCACGCCCAGTCCCAAGTCTCCTCTTCACTCACTCCGCCCTAATTTCCTTCCTCTCCCCTCCCCAGCGGGCCCCTCTGCCCCTTTCCTCTTCCCTGCAACCCCCCTCCCCGCTCCCCACCCGCCCTCTCTCCGCCCCGCCCGGGTCCCCTCGGCCCCGCCTCCCCATTCGGGTCACCCAGTCCCAGTTCCCTCTTCCTCGCTCCTCCGCCCCTCCCTCTCTCTCCTCCCCCTCTCCCGCTCCGCTTCGTCCTCACCCTCCTCCGCATCCGCCTCTACATCCTCCCCACTCTGCCCGCCCCCTCGTCCCCCACCCTGCAGTCTCCCGGCGCCGGCGTAACCGCTCGTCCCACCTCCCTCCCAGCCAATCGCTCCTCTCCTCCGCTCTGGGCCGCTTCCCCGGGGAATCCTGTGGCCGGAGACGCTCGGCCGAGTCCCGGGTCTGTGGTCACCGTGCCGGGGCCGCTGCGGGCGCGGAATCCAGACCCCGGGGCGCAGCAACCTCACAAGTCCCTGTGCAGAAGAAACCCGAAGATCGGTGCGCGGGGCGAGAGTGGTCCCCACAGCCCTGGTTTAGCTGAGGCAGGGCTTTTTGGCCACAGCAGCTTCCCTAGAAGTGGCCCCACTCGGGTCAGAACCACCCAGACGGGCAGCTGATATTCCCCACTTTCGCAGAGGGAGGAGCGCGCGTGGGGAGACGCCGTGACTCGCCAGGGTCAGACTGGGAGCGTCCTGCCCTGCAAGGCCGAGGGCAGGATGAGCCCGTGGACGTTGTCCGTCTGCCTCGGCCTGGACTCCTGGGTGCACTGGCCTGGACTCCTCTGTGCAAGGTCCATGGTGCAAGCAGACGGCTCGAGTGCAGGCGAAGTTTAAGGGAAAGATGTTCTGACTGCGGGAGCCGACAGAAAGGTCTAAATCCAAAGGGTGCCCTTGGACCTGAGGCTTCTGCTACACTCCTGGCCCATAAAAGGGGAATTTACATTTTTTTTAAAAAGTCCAAAATTGAAAAGCCTTGGGAGCTAGAATGGCAGGAACCCCAGACCGACGGCGCTAGGAGCGTGCAGGTCAGTGCATTCTGGGCCTGGCTGCCCTGCACGGCCGCACGCATTCCAGCGCGCAGGGACGGCGCCGCAGGACACACCCCAAACACCGAGCAGGCGAAGTAAAAATGAGTTGGCTGCGCACGCGACCACGCTACCCCTAGCTGGCTCTGCCCCTGCCTATCAGTACGATAGGTCCTTGCCTCGAGGCCCGAGGGTCTTTGCATTTGCTGCGGTGGCTTCTCCCGGATACCTGTAGAGTTTCGCTCCCCAACCTCTTTCAGCTCTTAGGCCAGGGCCTCCTTCCAAACCAGGCCTTCCCTGTTCCCTGGCAACTGGTTTTAAAATCACAGCACCCCGTCCCTGCAATTTACACTCCCTCCTCAGCATCTTCACTGCCTAGTTTTTTTTCCCCCATAGCCCCTGAATGCGTTTGTGAATCACCTGGGGACCTTGCTACAACACAGATGTGAATTCACTTGGTCCAGTGTGGTCGCCACGTTTCTAACACGTGTCTGTGATACACCTGCTGCCCGTCTGCCTGCGGATCTGCAAGGATCCTTGACTTAACATGCAGATAATATAAAATGGTTTATTTTTTCATATGTATCTTGTTTTACTGTCTCCCGAACTTGAATGCGAGTTCCACCAGTACAGAGCTCTGGTCTGGTTTGTTTGCTGCTGTATCTCCCGCACCTAGAACAGGCCTGGCAGATAGCAGAGGTACTATGTTATTTACAGACAGTAGTAGTGAATGAAATACAAACCAGAAGAGAAAGCAGAGGTGGGCCGCAACCTAAATTTGAGTTTCTAAGTTTGAGCTTATTTTATTTTTACTTCCTGTTACTTTTGTCAAGGTTCTACATCCCTAGAGTTTGACAAGGTCAAACAAGGACTTCCGAGTGAAGAGGGCAGCTCAAACCCACCCATCTACTTCTGCTTCCTCCTGAAACTATCAACACGACTGCAAGGCTGTGTTTCCCACAGGCACAGAGTAATTGACAAATAGGCTTTACTCCCTAAACTGTGGACTCCTTCCATGCTATTCATTCTATTATTTCGTGGATCTTTTTATGTGTCTTAAATATTTCATTGTAAAAAGTCTGGGGAGCATATATCCATACTCCGGAGCATTCTCCTGCCATAAAAAGGAATGAAGAACTGATAGCCTGTTGGAACTGACAGCGTGGTGCAGTGTGGGTGGACCTCACAAACACGATGTCATGTGGAAGCCAGACACACTGTGTGTGGTCCACTTGCTCGCCCAGGCCTGGAGGCTCCAGGCAGGTGGCAGAGCTGAATCAGCACTCTCTGACTCTGCACCCACCTCATGAGGGCACTGAGGGCCCTGGCTTTCCAGCTGCACCACTGGCTGTCCTACGGGAGCACAGAAGACCACTGCCGTCGCATTCACTTCGACCCATGGTTCTGTGTTCTGTGTTCATAAACATCTATGAAGATGTTTATCCTGTTCTGAGTGTGACTATGACTTTCCTCAACTTAAAATAATTAAAAAAAAAATTTTTTTTTGCTTTTGCTTAGAACAGGCTTGAGAGAGCTTCTTACACCACTGTTTCAACCAATAAAGATTGCTTGTAAAGTGATTTATTTTTAAGAGACAAGATCTTGCTCTGTCACTGAGGCTGGAGTGCAGTGGTGCGATCACAGCTCACTGCAGCCTCTAACTCCTGGGCTCAAGTGATCCTCCCATCTTAGCCTCCAGAGTAGCTGGGACTACAGGTGCACCCCACCACACCTGGCTTTTTTTTTTCTTGTAGAAACAGTCTTGCTGTGTTGCCCAGGCTGATCTTTAATTCCTGGCCTTAAGCAGTCCTCCTGCGTTGGCCTCCTAATGTGTTGGGATTACAGACATGAGTCACCATCCCCAGCCAGTAAAATGAATGCTAAAGGCATTTACAACTGCATACATCTAGCATGTGCAAATATGATGTCACACTGCAGGTGTCATTAGTATATATATGTTGTCTGCCCTGCCCCTTTTTAAACAATTTTGTCAGGTAACTGCTGTGAGCATCCAAAACTACCACTGACTAAGGATGCTTTCAGTTCTCCAATCAGTATTTTGGTTTTTTTTAATGAGGATGTGGGGAAAGTAGAACAGAGGATAATTAGAGGATGGGAAGGGTAGGGGAAGCGGGGGCGGATAGGATGCAGGATTACAGCTAGATGAAAGAATAAGTTCTAGTGTTCTATAGCACTGTGGGATGGCTATAGTTAACAATAACATATAGTTTCAAGTAGCTAGGAGAATGATACTGAAAGTTCCCAACAAAGAAATGAGAGATGTTGGCCGGGCACAGTGGCTCACACCTGTAATCCCAGCACTTTGGGAGGCTGAGGTGGGTAGATCACAAGGTCAGGAGTTCAAGACTAGCCTGGCCAAGATGGTGAAACCCTGTTTCTACTAAAAATACAAAACTTAGGCAGGCGCAGTGGCAGGCACCTATAATCCCAGCTACTTGGGAGGCTGAGGCAGGAGAATCACTTGAACCTGGGGGGCGGAGGCTGCAGTGAGCTGAGATTGTGCCACTGCACTCAGCCTAGGCAACAGAGTGAGACTCCGTCTCAAAAAAAAAAATAAATGACAGATGTTTGAGATGATGGATATGCTAATTACCCTAAGATCACCATATAGTAAATGTTTCAAAATATCACCATGTATCCCATGAATATGTATCATTATTGTCAATTAAAAAACAAATAAAATGAAGATGTGAGATTTTTCTGGGCATGGACCTGTTCTGTATCTTGATTGTGGTGGTGATTAAAATTGTATCCACCTGTCAAAATCTGCAGAACAGTAAGTTTTTATTTATGTATGTTAAATTTCAAAATGTGAGGCCTGGCGAAGTGGCTCATGCCTGTAATCCTAGCACTTTGGGAGGCCAAGGCAGGAGGACTGCCTGAGCTCAGAAGTTCAAGATCAGCCTGGCAAACATAGTGAGACCTGTCTTTAACACACACACACACACACACACACACATACACACATACACAAATGAATAAATAAAAAGTGGAGAAAAATAACCGTTTTCCCATGTGCTATCTCCGAGTTACAAGTCTGATCCGGTTGTGAAATTCAGCTCTCTTTGAGGGCCCCCCTAAATAATCCACCCTGTCTCTGTGACTGGATATTTTGTTTGGAAGAAAGGGGAGGAGAGATGTACATTTCAGAGCCTTTTCAGAAAGAGCATATCTGTTGCCTCCTTCCTCTCCCTGTCTCCTTCCCGGTCCCCCAGGAACCTGACCTGACACTCAACTTCAAATTCCTCTCCCTTGATTATAAAGAACAGTTTAGCTCTCTTGGCAGTGTGTTCTCAAACTCACATACCAGGGGTGGTCATAATTGCAAGTGTCGGGTGTGGGTGCAAATATGGCTTTAAAAATCATGTTACAAGCCATCTTTCTTGGTTTAGATGGCACTGCAACAGGTCACTGTTCGTTGTTCTTATGGAGCCATCAGGGCCTTGGAACTGAAGGGTACGGAGGGAGCTTCTGGAGGATTGGTGCTTCTGTGTCAAAAACGAAACAAAACTCTTCCCCCTCCAGCCCTCCCCTGTATCCACCACATCTCTTTGTGATATGGGTCAGCTTGGCTGGGCCACGGTGTCAACATTTGGTCACTTTCGCAAGGGTGTTTTTGGATGCAATTGTGATTAACATTTAAATTGGTGGAATCTGGGTAAAGCCCCTTGCCCTCCATAGTAGCGGTGACGTGGGCCTCATTCAGTGAGTTGAAGGCCTCACTGGAATAAAAGAATGGGGTCCCTGGAGCAAGACGGAATCTGCAGCAGTTGGCCTTCCAGTTGGAACTGCACCGTGAGCTCTCCCCTGGGTCTCCGACCTGCCAGCCTACCCTGCAGATTTTGGGCTTGCCAACCTCCATAACCACATGAGCCAAGCCCTTTTAATAAATTTCTCTATCCACACACATCCTATTGGCTCTGTTTCTTGAGAGGACCCCAATATAGCGCCTTCCCTCTGGTATTTAAATATGCTCAAATCTGTTCCACCTTAAAAAAAAAAATCCTTCCTCAAGCCCCTGTTCCCTCTGCTTATCATCCTATCTCCTCCTTCCCCTTCATGCCACATTCTGAAGAAAGGGCTGCCATTTCCTGTTGTTTTACCTCTTCGCACACTCAGCGCACCCTCTTCTAACTCCCATCTCCAGCAAGCTTCCAAAAGGGCAGCTGTTAAAATGAATGATTTCCATGTTGATGAAACCAATCAATGCCAGACAGTCCCTCTTTTCCATTGATCTTGAAACAAGTGGCTTCACAGCTCTTGAAAAAGGCTCTTCTCAGGGACTGGTTTTCCTCTTGCTGCCTGGCCTTTTCAACTTCCTTTTAGCTTCTCCTCTGCAAATCTTTCAACGTTGGAGTTCTCTGGGCTCTTCCTAGATCTTCCTTTTTCTCTCTCCCCTTACGTCATGTTATCCGTTCTGTGGCTTCACCTACCACTGGCTGCTGATTAAATCCAAAGTCTCTGTCTCAGCCAGCTCTGTTTTCTGAGTTCCCTACTCTTGTAATCAACAGTGCATTCAATGCTCCTTCTGCATGGCTGACTGACAGCGCTCCCACCCTCCTTCCAGACCACGAGATGCTGTCCCTCAAGAAATGCAAATGTAATTCCGAAGCAAGCTAGGTGTATCCTGACACTTTGGGGCAACATACCCGTCACGAATGAATCCCATCTTAGTGACTGTACTGCCTGCATATTTCTCAAATCCATCTTCTTTTTCCCTATCTCTACCACAAATTTAGTTCTAAACCACTGTAAGCTCTTCCTAACTGGCCATCTCCTATCGATGCTTGTCCTTCTCAAGTTTTTTCTCTAGAAGAGTGGCCAGGCATGGTGGCTCATGCCTGTAATCCCAGCACTTTGGGAGGCCGAGTGAGGCAGGCAGATCACCCGAGGTCAGGAGTTCGAGACCAGCACGGCCAAGATGGTGAAACTCCATCTCTACTAAAAATAGAAAAATTAGTCGGGCATGGTGCTGCATGCCTGTAATCCCAGCTACTCGGGAGGCTGAGGAGGAGAACCACTTGAACCTGGGAGGCAGAGGTGACAATGAGTCAAGATTACGCCACTGCACTCCAGCCTGGGTGACAGAGCAAGACTGTGTCTCAAATAAAAAAAGAATGGTCTTTTAATAATGCAAATCTAAAATCCCAATCCTGTTGGTTCCCCCATTTAAAACTCTAATGACTTCCCAAACCCGTTTGAATAAAGTCTATAATTGCCAGCGTGGCCTCCAAAGACCTTCCTGATCCATACGCTGTCTCTCCAAGTTCTCCCAGCTCTGGGTCATCACTGACTGACTTTCAGCGAGGCTCCCATTCTTTCTGACTTTGAAAGCATTTGCTGTTCCCTATTCTCAGGAAGTTGTTCTCCACCCTTTCCCCTGGCAGCTCTCAGCTTCTCAGCTTTCAGGAATTGGTTTAAAGGCTACTTCAGCAAAGTCCCCATTTTATAGGTTCTCATAGTGCTGTCTCTCCTTATAACTTAACCTAATAATGTGTGCAGTTATTGATCTGCTTACTTTCCCTGCTAGAATGAAAGTTCCATGTCCACGTTTTGTCCAGTCAGATGACATTTTTCTCTCCTTTCGGCAACCTAGCATCTGAACTTCTTTCTAGGCTGGAAGAATTAACCACTTTATGAGTCCTGGTGGGGGTGGAGGGCAGGAGGGCAAAGGACCATCCCCAGCTCCACTCACTTTTCCAGCCTCTCTTGCAGGGAGGACATCAGCAAACCCCCAATCAGGCACATCCAGAGAGATGTGGGCTCAAGAACCAGTAACACAGGAGGAAAGGGTTGGGAAACTCACTTCCTTCCTTCAGGCGGAAGGAGGAGGGGGAGGCTCCAAGGGTGCACTCCTGGGGAGAAGCCCTTTGGTGCTAGCAGCAGCTGCAGAGTGAGGTCCTGGGAGTAGAAGGTGGAAAACATAATGCCTGGTGTCTTGGGGTTTCTGTCCTCCAGTGGGGTGGATCTCCAGCCCTCGACAATTCCACTGGCTTGTAATAAAGTCTTTAACAGACCTTTATGTGCATCAGGATCAGGCATACCAGAACAGCAGGCTATAAACGACAGTGGAGTCCTGGCATGTAGTAGGTACATAATGAGTATCTGCTGGTTAAACGAATGCAAGGAACAAAGGGGTCCTAGGTGCTTTCATGGACTGAAGAAGATCCCTTATTCTTACACCAGTTTTTAAAACTCATATCCATCTTCCATTTAAATGGCAAAAATCACAAATGTGAAACCAAAGAAAACACTATTAGTTGATGTTGGCAATGCCTTGAAGATTGCATTCACTGCATTAATACATGACTTGTTTTCCTAATAAAAAAGAAAACCACATCCACCAAAGAACAAAAAGACCTGGCAACCAGGGACAGAGTGTTATGTGAAGGCTGGCTGGCTTTGAGGAGAGGCTACAGACACAAGCCCAAAGGCAGTCAAAAGCTGCTCTGCGAGACCTGGCTCCTTTATTGAACACAAATTTTCTCATCTGCGAAACCGAAACAGCTGCTACCGCAAATGGGGACGGTGAGGATTAAAGAATGTAAGAGCTCAAAATTCAAGGTTTGTCCCATGGTAAGGGGTTCCTGAACACTTCCATATTTCCTTCTTCCCTCCTCTCCTTCTCACTAAAAACACTGAATTTGGCCGGGCGCGGTGGCTCACGCCTGTAATCCCAGCACATTGGGAGGCCGAGGTGGACGGATCACAAGGTCAAGAGATCAAGACCATCCTGGCCAACATGGTGAAATCCCGTATCTACTAAAAAATACAAAAACTAGCTGGGAGTGGTGGCGGGCGCCTGTAGTCACAGCTACTCTCGAGGCTGAGGCAGAAGAATTGCTTGAACCCAGGAGGCGGAGATTGCAGTGAGTCAAGATTGCACCACTGCACTCCAGCCTGGTGCCTGGCGACAGTGCAAGACTCTGTCTCAAAAAAAAAAAAAAAAAAAAGCCAAAAAACAAAAAATACTGATTTATTAATTCACATGTCAAAGACAGCAATGCTTAAGAAACCAGTGATAGTGAGTTTTTTCACGCAATATATTCTCTGACTTACAGCCCCCAAAATACGGATTGTCAGAAACATTTATAGCACTCATAAAAAGCACAGATGATATGAAAATTAAGTTTTAGAAATGGCTGAAATGCATATGAATTTTTCTTTTACAGATTTATTCATAATGCTGAACCTAGGGATGCCCAAACGGATAGTTTAAAGCTCAAAATCTATCTTCACACAAGGATTAGCAGAATTGCCAAATACACATAGAACAAAATATGCCATGCTAACAATACTTAGTGTTCACTCCATTCTGTTATTTCCTATATCTGCCATTAGAACTGCTGACCAGCCTTTTTTTTTTTTTTTTTGGATGGAGTCTAGCTCTGTTGCCCAGGCTGGAATGCAGTGGCATGATCTCAGCTCACTGCAACGTCTGCCTCCCAGGTTCAAGTGATTCTCCTACCTCAGATTCCTGAGTAGCACAGGCATGCACCACCATGCCTGACTGATTTTTGTATTTTTAGTAGAGACAGGGTTTCACCATGTCGGCCAGGCTAGTCTCGAACTCTTGACCTCAAGTGACTCACCCGCCTTGGCCTCCCAAAGTTCTGGGATTACAGGCGTCAGCCACTGCACCTGGCCCAGTATTTTTAAGACTACTAATTATTGCAGTAGTTAATTCGGTTAGAAGCTCTGATTTTCATGATATAAACTGGTAACTAAGGTATTGTTTTAGAAAATATTAAGAAATCTCAGAAGCTTGTTCCTGAAAAGTGCTTTTGCTTTGAATTGGCATCCTGCCTCTAATTTATTAATGCTGTGATGGGGTGAATTATTTCACACCACTGAGCCCAGGTTCCTTCATCAGGAGCTAACTGTTATCCATTAGGACTGCTAGTAACTAATAGCCACTTTTGAGGCTCAGCACGAAGTTCTCAACAGAGGCAGCTTTTCTCAACAGGCAGTGGAGAGAACGTCTCAGGAACACTGATAAAAAACTCAGACTCTCCACACCTTTCTCTGCAGGATGAATTTTAGTCTAATCCCTCAGATGTCCAGCCATCTCATTTCAAGTCACTGAAGGCAATCCCAGCCTGTAGACAATGCTAGATGGCTAAAAGACCATTCCATGTTTGATGTCATGCCAGCCAGCCCTGTAGTATAGGCTGAGTACATCACTTGGGACCCAAAGTGCTTTGGATTTCAATTTTTTTGGATGTTTTAATAATTGCATTATACTTACCATTTGAGCATCTGAAATCTGAAAATCTGAAATTCAAAATGCTCTGAAATCCATAGCTGACTGCAACCTTGACCTTGGCAGGCAGGCTCAGGTGATCCTCCTGCCTCAGCCTCCCGTACCTTGGACTACAGGCATGTGCCACTGAGACTAGCTAACTTTTTCACCTTTTGTAGAGATGGGGTCTCACCATGTTGCTCAGGCTGGCCTCAAACTTCCGGCCTCAAGCGATCCTCCCACCTTGGCCTCCCAAAGTGCTGGGATTACAGTCGTGAGCCACTGTGCACGGCCATTAATTTTCGATAGATATTTTTAGCATGCCTTATGCAACAAGCCTGGTGCCAATTCTGGGATACAGTGAGCAAGACACAGCACTGACCTAGAGGACCTCGAGATACAAAAGAGCCAGACAAAGACAATTCTCATTCAGGGTGAGTGGTGGCACCACGGGGGCAGTGCTGGGTGTTCTGAGAGATCACAGGAGAGGCACTTAGCCCAAGTAGGGGAGGCACGTGGGGCAGATGTCAACAAAGTTTTCTCAGAGGAAGTGACTGCCAGGCTGAGCCCTGAAAAATGAAGGTGGGGGAGGGCTATCCCTGGCAGGGAAAACAGCACTTAGGGGAAACAGGGTTCCAGGAGCACGAGGTCAGGCTGACGCCAGTGGAGTGAGGGTCGGGGACAGCCACGGTCAGACGAGGCTAGAGGTCCACAAGACTGGCAGCCGCTGTGGGAACTTGAACTTGGGTCCCCAAGACACTGGGGAACCATTTAAGGATTTCAAGTGACACCGTGATATGATTTGTATTTTAGGACAATGACTGTGGCTGCTCAGCGAAAAGTACAGAGCTACAGAACTCAGCTAGGAATCTCTGGGAGGGAGGCAACCAATGAACGGTTCCGGGGGCCTGAATAAGGTAGTACAAGGAGGGAAAGGTCGGTCATGCTGAGCAGTGTTTTGAAGGTGGAATTCACAGGTCATGGTGACAGACTGGAAGGAGAAGGAAAGGAAAAGGGTAATTGGCAAGTTTCTGGTTTGGGCAATTGAAGGCACCCTTGCGCCATTCACAGACACCATAAAAAGATGGACACCCGCAAGAAAAGAGGAAGCAAGAGGTGGGGGAGTTCTGACGCACAGAGTTTGAAATGCCCGTGAACGTTCGAATGGCCATGTCCAATAGGCAGCTGGCTGGACGTGCAGGTCTGGAGTTCAGGAGAGATCAGAGTTGATTACAGTTGTGGGCATGATTCTCAAACACCAGAGGACTAGTGAACCTCATGTTGGCTGTGTATCAATCCCTTTTGGAGCTTTTATTAAAAACTGTTTCTGGCTGGGCGCAGTGGCTCACGTGTGTAATTCCAGCACTTTGGGAGGCCGAGGCAGGTAGATCACGAGGTCAGGAGATCGAGACTATTCTAACATGGTGAAACTCCGTCTCTACTACAAATACAAAAAATTAGCCAGGCGTAGTGGCACGTGCCTGTAATCCCTGCTACTTGGGAGGCTGAGGCAGGAGAATCACTCAAACCTAGGAGGCAGAGGTTGCAGTGAGCTGAGATTGAGCCGCTATACTCCAGCCTGGGTGACAGAGTGAGACTGTCTAAAAAAACAAAAGAAAACAAAACAAAAACTGTGTTTCTTTCCTTACCAAGTATGTCCATGATTTTTCCTTACTTCTGCTAGCAGTGGGAGGAGAGGACAGGAAACTGTAAGTGGAGTGGAGGTAAAATTCACTAAGACTGAGTTTCTGTTTTTGCAGAGCGTTTCAAAGAATGACGTAAGCCCCAGAGGAGGTGTATATTTTTCTGAGTATCGACCAAATAATTTCTGGTAGGATCTGTAGTACCTCTTCTCTCACACCAAGTTTCCAAGCCCATTTCACTGGGGCAAACTTCAAACTGGCATTTCAAATCTAAGAACAGTTTAACCATCAATTATTGCTCATTCAAAACCCTCGGACTGTTACTTCAGTTATTTATAGGACTTGCCATTGCCCATTAACTTCTGACCAACTGTTTTCCCAACTGGAGAAATGGGGTCTTTGGCAAGAACTGATTTTTTCTTTATTTGATTTATAAACTGGCTAATTTCATGACCTTAAAGTTTGTATTGCTACCATTCTAGGTCAGAAACAGTAATAGGTGAAGTAAGGGATGTGGTAATCTTTACAAACTCTTTCCTCCCCCTCTAGCTTTCATGACATTTTACAATTAGTTTATAAATATGGTAATACTCTGACCTTCACACCTCTCAGGAAGCAGTGGTACAAGAAATCATTCAAGGGCTGAAATACATAAAAGCAAAAACATCAAGAATGGGGCCCACTGGTTTCCTGAAGATCAAGTATTTGTGATGTGGAATCTCAACTCACCTAAACCCAGAATTTAGATTTTTTTAATCTGCATTTTGTTGATAAATGAACCATTATCTTGATCTTTATCAAGAAACATAGACTTGTAAAATAAACATACACATTTCTGATCCACTACCAAACCTAAATTAGTATTTATAACACGTACATAGTGTCTATTCCTCATTCATCTTTTTTTTTTTTTTTTTTTTTTGAGAGGATCTTACTGTTGCCCAGGCTGGAGTGGAGTGGCACAATCACAGCTCACTGCAAGCCTCAACCTCCTGGGCTCAAGCAATCCTCCCACCTCAGCCTCCTGAGTACCTAGGATCACAGTCACATGCCACCATGCCTAATTTTTTGCAGAAACAGGGTTTTGCCATGTTGCCTAGGCTGGTCTTGAACTCCTGAGCTCAAGCAATCCTCCCGCCTTGGCCTCCCCTAGTGCTAGGATTACAAACATGAGTCACTGCACCTGGCTCCTGTTTTTTTGAGACAGGATGTCACTCTTGTCACCCAGGCTGGAAGGTAGTGGCGCAATCCTAACTCACTGCAGCCTTGACATCCTGGGTTCAAGCAATCCTCCCTCCATCGGCTTCCATATAGCTGAACTACAGGTGTGCACTACCATGCCTGGTTAGTATTTTTAATTTTTGTAGAGATGGAGTCTTGCTATATTGCCCAGGTTGGTCTCGAATTCCTGGGCTCAAGCAATTATTCAGATCATTCACCCACTCCTAATCCTGCTTTTTACCCTGAATCATAATTCACTAATAGCAACTGTAGAATTAAAAGGTCCTTAGAGAGCACCTCCTGCAGCCCCTTGGCTTGACACGAGACAACTGAAGCTCAAAAGCACCACGTCCCCCAGGCTGCGAAGCGACAGAACCCAGTCCGCCTGCCTGGTGCTTCTGGCTGCACTGGGGAATGAAGGCTGGAGCCACTGTAAGGCTTCGAGGATTTTTTCAGCATTAGTTCCCATCTCCTCCCAGATGAGGAGATACTGATGGGAAATAGCTCTGTCTCCCTCCTGCATCAACCACCAGCCTCTTTCTCAAACATAAAGTGGAGCCACCAGATGGGAGTTTCCTCACTTTCTACTTCTGATCTCTCCTTACCCCTTCTCACATCTTCATTTCCTGTCATCAATGTCTGGGTTTTGTAAACTCTACGTTTCCAAGGTTCACTCTCTTTAACCTACTTCCTTTCTCTCACTCCGGGAGGGAATACATTCCACTATTCCATTATTCATCTGCTCCCTCCTATCTCTAGTATTTCCCTTTGCTCCCTCTCCTTGGCTTACACATTGATCCCCCTCTCTATTCCCAACCTAAGCCAACAATCCTATGATCCTGTCTCCTCTTCAGAAATTGCCCCTTGTTTTCTTCATCATAAAGTTTATTCAGAAAAGCCAACACTTCTCTATTCTCATTGACTCACACAATCTTATCCAGGATCCCTCTTTCACTCCTACAGAAAATGCTCTTGTAAAGATCAGCACTGATCTGACTGCCATATTCCAAAGCTTCTCGATTCATCTTATGCAACCACGAAATTGGTCACCTCCTCCAACTTTTGAGGGTTCTGCGATACTATCATTCACCCCGAGCTGCTTTTCTGCTCAACCTTCAAACGTCGGCTTCACTGTTGTGTGAGTTTCTTCTTCGCCCATGATCCATTCTTTAAACATCATATCAATATATAATGCACGGGCGTGATCGTGTTTTACTTCCACTCCAGACCCTTCTCCTGGGTTCTAGTTCTATCTAGTAACTGTGCAATCAGAAGTCCCTCAGACATTTCATATTCAATGCTCTCAAAGTGGAAATCTCCCCCCTTTGCTCCTACCACCCCATTTCTTCTACTGTCCTCTTTTAACTAATGGCATCAATACATGTATTCAGGTCACACACACACGAATACACATGCCTTCCTCCTAAGTCACTTTCTGACCAGCTTACTTCCGCTTTCTCATTTCTAACCTGGCCCACCCTTACCAAGCCCACCCTTACCAAACCCACGGTGACAGCCCAGGGCATGAACTAGCTCCTCGCCTAGAGAACTGATTGATCTTCTCCAGTACTCTCTCATCAGATGGCCTGTCTAAAATATACATCTTAAATCACCTCCCTGTTTAAAAGACGTAAA
This sequence comes from Alouatta palliata, assembly GCA_004027835.1. NCBI lineage: Eukaryota > Metazoa > Chordata > Mammalia > Primates > Atelidae > Alouatta > Alouatta palliata. Next base: position 83,669 of record PVKV010005089.1, on the reverse strand, counting down.
CCCCCAAAGGTATCCCACTGACTACATGGTAAAGTGTGACCCCTGGAAGGGCACACACATTTCAGTTAGGTTCAGTACTAACCTACATTTTCAGTCTTCTACGTATCCATCCTGTTTTCCAGGCACGTGGAACGTTCAGTTTCTTCCGGATCCACTCTCACAGGTGTCCCCACTGCCGTTCCCATCAGGGCACACTCTGCGTCCCTCCTGCACTGCCTGAGCACTCCCCCCGTGAGCGCCCTCCTACCACAACCTGGAGGCAAATGATCTGAAGGCTACAGTCCTGAGGCATTCACGAACGCTCACAACGAGGTGACCATCCCCACAGGAACAGCGTTCACACCCCGAGCACTGTGAGGAACTCCACTGCTGGGGGACCAGATGACTGGAAGGCTGTATGCAGGCGAGGAGGCCACATCGCTCCAAACTCCCAGGCAACACGTGTGACAGAAAAATGATATACTGACAGAAGAAGTTTTGTGAGAGCTTTAATGGCACAAAATGTTGATAGCTACAAGTTATACAGGTATTGTAAACTGTATATAACGATACAAAGTGCTAACTAAATAGATGAAGAATGCATAATCACTTTGGCTCAGTTAATTCCAATAGTTTCCACAACGGGTTCATGTAAAAACTCATCCGACTGGCTAAGTCTTCAATTCTCATTTTTTAGAATAGTAAATATTTTTACTGCAATCACGGGAACTTGTTGCACTTTTCAATGTGCAAGTCTGTGCAGTTTTGCTCTTGATTCTATTTACAAAATAGCTTAAGCCAGTTTTCATCAGACATATGAAAAATGAAGCCTGACTTTTGTCCCCCAAATTGTAAACAGGTGTAAAGCTTTTTAAACATGAATCTCACAATTTCAACTGCTAATTGCTGAATTCTCCTTTCTAATCCACAATGTCTTCATTCAACAGAAATCTGGGTAGGAGTAAAAGCGTTCATCCTGTGTGTTCATCCTGTGTGTTAGGGCTATAGATACATACTACATGCTGTCATAATAAATGCTACTCTGATGATGTATTCATGTTTTAAGTAATATTCCATAATTTTGCTAATACTTTAAGAAAAAGGGCACACTATGTTTAACGTTGAAAGAAATCGTAAATATACCCAGGTTCAATGGCACTACTGACAGAATTGCTACTGAACTTGGAAAGAGCACAATGCACTCGCTGTAAGAAGTCACTTTCATGTAAAGTATAACTGTACTTTTCCCTCCTGTAATACCAATTGTAATACAAACTGCATACTGTAGCAGTTTAGCTATTCGGTTCTCCTAACTTTCTGGCCTTTCCCATTTTATTCAGGCTTTTCAAAAATCAGTGAGCCATTAGATTTACTTTCTTCCCAGAGAAATTAAAAAATGAATACTTGAAATAAATAGGTTATAGAAGGCAAATCAAGTGTGACCAGGTTTATGAGTAAGACAGAAACATGGTCTAATAAAAAGATGTCCAAAATTATTTAGACATCAAATGCTAGAAAGAAAAAAGAAAATTACTTGGAAAACTATTTAGGATATAACATCTTTCTTAAAGATAGCCAGCTATGTTCTTGAAAAAAGATAAAAATTTTCTTGTTTAATCTGTATGTTATTTTCCACTATAAACACATCAATTTTACAAACCTTGATGTGAAAGAGAAGACTTAGATAGTTCCTGCAAACTGGCAAACCTGGCTGTCATAGTGTTTTTATTCAAGTTGACCTGATGCACTTTACAGATTGCTAGTTTTAAAATTAACAATGGTTCTCTAAATAGTCAATAGCAAGGTCTCTATCATAAACAGTAATATCTATATATAAAACATGTGGTATCCTTCAGAGTCATGCTAGACGTTCTGCAATCCAAGAACATCTACTAGAGATAACTGGTCATCCTGATGCTTTCTAACAATTTGGTCCTAAAGCTTCACATTTTAGAAACAAACGAACAAGTATATCATTGAAGGAATCTGTTGAGTGTTCTGAACTTGAAGAGTTTACCATAACTGAAAAGACGGCTACATGAGAAAATTACCAGCGCCTGCAGTCGCAGGAATCACCTTGGGAAGACTGTACAGTAAACATTAATCAGTGAGAGATCAGGAGGAAACAAATGGCATCTTTTCAGAACGCTGTCAACTGTTCCCACAACCCAAGTCTGCTTTTCCAAGTTGCACAAGTGCTTGGAATAACTCTGAAACAATTCTCTTCAGAGTTTAAAGGCTTCAGAGTATAGGTGATGCTTCCTAAAACAAGAAGCCTGTATTAACATCACGAATTGGAACTCATTCCAAAGCCTCTTAGAGAGAGAAAAAAAAAAATAAAGAAATAAAAAATTTTTTAAAAATTTAAAGAAAGTCACGAAAAATTCACATGCAGCTAATTAATGTAAAAAATACCAAACACACACACAAAAATCTCAAAAAGCAATTTCATATATTTCTAGGCCTGAGACGTTCCTTATCAGAAAGATGCTACACCATAGAAAAGACAGCATTACAACATACGAGTATGAAAATCTGCTGATGTATCTTAGTTCTTACTCTATTTGATACCTATCATTTATACAGCTTGCCTCCTTAAATTAAAAGGCGCTATTAGGAGGCTTAGACAAAAAAGTGGCTCCAAGGCTGGTTTAAAATAATTTTTTATTGCCCAGGATGTTTTTTTTCTTGTGTCTTGCTTTTTTGTTTGTTTGTTTTCTTTTTAATAGCTATCAGCTCAAGCTTAGGGATGCCTGTCTTTGTCTTGAGGGAAAAAACCAATGAGACAATAAAGCTTCTTTGACATCATTTGCTAACCTGATCTCGGTTTAAGAGACAGACGGTAGTTATGTCGCAAGAGGAAAATTTATACCATGAATGATACAGGTCTAGTCTGGTGGTACTAATGAGAGATAATAGCACTGTTGACAAAATTATAATCTGCTGGTGGCATCTGCGGAAAAGAAGCCCTTGCAAATTTCTAAACAACAGTAAACTCTGTTAGGAAATTCTAAAATGTCCTACAGGCCAAAAAGGGTATAAGGTTAGTAAAATGCCTCAACAGAGTTTGAATAAAATACTGGATTTGAGAGTTACTGGAATTGGATATGTAAAAACAGGGTGGTAGGTTGGGTCATGCTTACAATGGTCTCAAGTTCAAATAAGCTACTGTGACAATACACCACTTCACAGGTCACACGCATTTCCAGGGGCTTTTCCTTTCCCTCAGTAGGTGCTGGCAGAGGGTGTGCTCAGTCGCTTTCCAATATAGATGCTGAAAGGAAGCAGAGGCGTCATGTTTCACCTGTTTCAACAGTTTTGCACCAGCTTGTCCACAGGCTGAACTCTACTTAAAATTAAACTCTTCAGTCTTTGTAAAAGGCTCTTTTAAAGGTTTATGGGCACCACTCCCCAAACACCATGAAATCATCACTGATTTTCTTAAACCAGTCACCAGCCCAGTCAAACTGGTTTTAGATGATTACTCATTAAATTGGAGCTGGACAGCCAAGGGATAGTGATTAGACAATGTAAAGCCTAAGAGAACAGATCCCTCCACAGAGTAAATAAAGCAGCCCACCTCCTTAGAGATGTTCTTCTGGTGGACAGAAGGTTCTACTGACATTTCAGACATAAAACTATACTAATATGTGAAATCATTTTGTTGCTCTATGTAGGACAAAAAAAAAAAAAAAAAAACCTTAAAACCTGCCAGTGCTTTAAAGACAGCTCTTACTAGTAACTCTTAAGGATTAGGGGCCTTATGATACTTTTTCACGCCAAGCAAGTATTTGGCCCCTTCAACAGCAAAAGCAGAAGGGAACTTAAGGAAAATATGTAACTATCTCCACCTCTAGTGCAATTAAAGCAACCAACTTTTTAAATACTCTTTTTAGATTCTTCTATAGAAATAGTTATACTTACAGCAAGACAGACAATCTGAAGATAACTGAAAGAGACAGGGCAAGGTACAGAAACCAACCACCTATGGGCAATGAACTGCTGTAGAGGCAGCAACATATGAAACTCCTCCTCCTGCCCCACATTAACCCCCATGCAAAAGTCACACATTCCCCTTCCGCACAAACCCCTTCTAGGTTGCTGTCTGTGTTTACTGTCCTTGCTCTTACAAAAGTAGATCAAGCACCTGAGAGAGGCAAAAACGGTGTATGGAAAGCTGTATGTGCATTTCCAAGGTCGTGACTGAGAATCTCTCTCCAATATGCTGAGCTCCTTGAAGGGAAGAAAAAGGATGACCCATCTTCTGCATACCTTATACTGAAAATGACCCATTGGGCATGCTTAGAGCATAACATATGTCTTAAAAAAAAAATCAACAAATTCTAGCACTGTGGGAGGCCAAGGCAGGCAGATCATCTGAGGTTGGGAGTTCGAGACCAGCCTGATCAACATGGAGAAACTCTGTCTTTACTAAAAATACAAAATTAGCCAGGTGTGGTGGCACATGCCTGTAATTCCAGCTACTCGGGAGGCTGAGGCAGGGGAATCACTTGGACCTGGGAGGTGGAGGTTGCGGTGAGCTGAGATCATGCCATTGCACTCCAGACTGGGTAACAAGAGCGAAACTCCAGCTCAAAAAAAAAAAAAAATAAAATAATTAACAGCTACTGTTTAACCTCTAAAATCTTTTAGAAGTAATTCCTCAATTGTTTAAATCAAGAGAAAAAAAAGCGATTTAAAAGATGTGGCTGAAAAACTTATGAATTACAGGTAAATATGAGGTTAATTTTAGCAAAATGAAAATACTACAAAGTTAAAAGAGGAAAAAAAACAGCACCAATCAACCTACCAGTTTCATTAAAAAACTATTCAATGTAATCATGTATTTTCCCAAATAAGTACTTTATCAACCACACAATTTACATGCTAAAGATTCATTTACTTCATAAATTACTCAAGATTAAATATTAAACAACAAAATCCAAAAAGAAAAATCAATCGCAGAAGAGTTCACTTAAAAATGATCACCTAGGGGATTAATATTAACATCATCTTTTGTTTTTTTTTTCCCCTAAGACACAGAGTCTCGCTCTGTCACATACGTTGGAGTGCAGTGGCATGATCTCGGCTCACTGCAACTTCCGCCTCCTGGGTTGAAGCAATTCTCCTGCCTCAACCTCCCAAGTCACTGGGATTACAGGCATGCACCACCATGCCCAGCTAATTTTTGTATTTTTAGTAGAGATGAGGTTTCACCATATTGGCCAGGCTGGTCTCAAACTCCTGACCTCAGGTGATCCACCTGCCTTGGCCTCCCAAAGTGTTAGGATTATAGGCGCGAGCCACCTCACCCAGCCAAACATCTTATTTTTAAATAAGCAAAAACTCCCTACTGTTATTAAAAATGCTTATTTGTAGAACAACTGTATACCCACTTTAATCATTCTTAAGTTCACCTTATTTGCACTAAAACATTGAAAGTAAAGCAATAAAAACTGCTTTCACACACGTTTCTTTAATCTGAAAATAAAGTATGAGGATAAAATGAATGGAAAAAACTTCAGGAGTTGACCAGTACTTACCCTAGCCCCAAAGCCAAAACATGAGAAAGGAAGAGAGATGGAATGAACACCTTCAGAAATTCTGCGGAGAAGATACCCCCTTTCTTCATGGCTCCACTTTTCCTCATGCTTAGAGACACTGAACGTTTAGGGTGTCTGAAATGGAACTCCCTGAGAAAGAAATTCAGAAGCAGATGTCACTTGGTGAAAATACTGTAGGGGTTACCAGGCCCACCTCTGTAAGCACGTGCAGATTCGCTGTGTCCACGGACAAGAAGTATGTGAGAACTCACTTGGGTGGAATGTTTTCGGGTCTACTGGACCAGTCTGACACCCAGTCTGCACTTTTCTTCAAAGCCTCAATTTCCTTCTCTCCTTCTACAACTTCTTCTTCTGACTGTAAAGAAGAATTCAAACTTAAAAAAAAAAGGAAGACCAATTCCTCCTAACACAAAGACAAATCTAGACAGAAAATATACTAAACTCATAAGGTCGTGCATCAGCAATTTTGGATAAGAAACAAGCTGTTTTTCTAAATAATGCTGAAAAATAATCTAAGATCAGAGTATGTAATATCTTTAGAACAACTTGAGTGAGCTTCGCTGTTGTGATATCTAAGCACAGCATAGGAACTGGAAAAGACTGCATTTTGGGATGTAATGCTAAGGGAAGTATAAAAAACTTCCGTAAGAGTTAAATCTGGGAGATACTTAAATGGAGGTCCATTGTATTATTCTCTTTTGTATCCACTTTTCATAATTAGCCCAGACAGGGTGGCTCACACCTGTAAAAAATTAGCCGTGTTTAATCCCAACTACCTGGGAGGCTGAGGCAGAAGAATCGCTTGAGCCTTTGGGGTGGAGATTGCAGTGAGCCGAGATCCAGCCACTACACTCCAGCCTGGGTGACAGACTCTGTCTCAAAAAAACAAAATTTCATAATTTTAAAAAATAAAGGGAAATATACTTAAAAGGATATGCTATAAATAAAGTGATGAGAAGTAAAACAAAAATAAGTGAGAGATGTGATGTGGAAACAAAACAGTATTTATTGAGCACTTAAAGTGACAAATATTATCCCAAGCATGTTACATACAGTAACTTATTTTATTTTCTGAAGACAAAGTCTCCTCTGTCACCAAGGCCACACGGCAATCATAGCTTACTGCAACCTCGAATTCCTGGGCTCAATTAATCCTCCCACTCAGCCTCCCAAGTAACTGGGACTACAGGTGCGTGCCACCACAACCGGCTAATTTTTGTATTTTTTAAAGAGACAGTGTTTCACTATGTTACCCAGCCTGGTCTTGAACTCCTGGGTCTAAGGGATCTTCCCTGCCTTAGGCTCCCAAAGTGCTGGGATTACAGGTATGAGACACTGCACCCAGCCACATGCATTAACTTTTACCTTGCAACCACAACACTACAAAAACAGGAATTATTAAAAATCCTATTTTATAGATGAGGAGACGTGACACATAGATTAAATAATTTGCCTAAGGTTCCACACCCAACACATAGCAGGGCCACTATTCAAACCCAGAAACATGCATTGAGAGGCCCTGCTGTCAAGCAACCAGGTTTTACTCTCTGGGAGGAGACTGTATTTTTAGGACAAATTGCTATACAAACATTTTCCAAGGTTTTGAAACTATGTTAGCCAAAAGTTTTTTGGAATAATCTGTAATAAGTCAAGTCAGAATTTAACATTTGTCATATCAAATAAAATGAAAAATGTGATTTTTAAAAATTGCTAATGATAACCTAAAGTTTCAGGCCAAGAACAATCAAAATTTCCCTAAGCTCCCCTTTTAAAGGAACCAAAAGGAAAGAAAAAGTCCTAAAAATGATGCTGTATTATTTATTCAGGGTTTTTTTTTTTTTTTTTTTTTTTGAGACAGAGTCTCAGGCTGGAGTGCAGTGGCGTGATCTCGGCTCACTACAACCTCTGCCTCCTGGGTTCAAGCAATTCTCCTGCCTCAGCTTCCAGAGTAGCTGGGATTACAGGCACCCGCCACCACACCTGGCCAATTTTTATATTTTTAGTAGAAACGGGGTTTCACCATGTTGACCAGGCTGGTCTCAAACTCCTGACCTCAAGCGATCCACACACCTCGGCTTCCCAACGTGCTGGGATTACAGATGTGAGCCATGGCACCTGGCCATATTCAGTTTTAGGAAATGTCATGCTATGACCCCAAGCCCAAGGGTCTCAAAACTAAGAAGCATGTTGACGTTTTATTTTGTTTGACTAGGATTCACTCTTTGACTAGAGGTGTCACTCTCTTCAGTAGGCAGCTAAGAAATGCAGTCTGGCATATTCACATGACTCTTTTTTGACAGCTCTAGTTCTCTGTGAAATAGCTACTCCAGGACAGGAGCTTCAAACAGAGCAAAGTAAAATCCCTTTGTGTGTCTGCTGCTCTTGTTAGTACCATTCTTACCTAGTTCTGCTGAATTTGGCAAATTCCACAGAATGACACAATGTAGCATTTAGGATTGAGCTCTTTCTACTGGCTACTGAGATTACTCAGAATCATGAGTTGGCTCTTTAGAGTAACACTGAAATCATCCCAAATCAAAAACAATCAATTGTTACAATTTCCTTGCAGCTCGGTTGGTGGGCACACAATATCTGACTACACTCAACACACTGCAGGTGGCTTCTGTTTAGTTTCCTGCTTTGGTCTCACAGGTCTCTCTTTAAAGCTGCTCAAAGATTTAACAAGTTAGTATTTCATAATTTCTGATAGAATGAAAACGCAGTAAGATTTTACGCTCTAGTTTTTTTTTTCAAGAGGATGGAATTTTCTCAGTTGAGTGAAGCACAGTTATCTTTGGACAAGTGTTTTAAAAGAAAACAAAACAAAAAAGAACTCCAGATAAGTTTCTCAACTTATCCTAACACTTTAAGAGTGGTAAGCGTTCCTCATTTACTACTGCTTTGTGCTTCCATTTATCAATCTGAAATTTGTCACTTTCAGGTTTTAAACTTCCAATTCCTGGAATTCCAGAATACGGTAAAAATGCACTTAATCTAATTATATAAGCTTTGTGCTTTTGAAATCAATAATCCTCTCTCTATACCTACATCTATTCAAAGAAGATTCTGGCTGGGCATAGTGGCTCACACCTGTAATCCCAGCACTTTGGGAAGCGAAGGTGTGTGGATCACTTGAGGTCGGGAGCTCGAGAACACGCTGGTCAACATGGCAGAACCCCATCTCTATTAAAAGTACAAAAATTAGCCAGGTGTTTTGGTGCACACCTGTAATCCCAGCTACTTGGGCAGCTGAGGCAGGAGAACTATCTGAACCTGGGAGGCAGAGGTTACAGTGAGCCACGATCATGTGACTGCCCTTCAGCCTGGGTGACAGAGTGAGACGCTGTCTCAAAAACAAAAAACAAAAAAACAAAAACAAAGAAGATTCTGATCATTCTAGCCTGTTCTCTCACATGGAGTTCTTTATTTTCTAATCATTTAAGTTTTCCTTCTCTGGTCCACCTCAAGGTCACTTTGTCCTCTAAATATGGATAGTTAAACTGTATACCATGATTTATGCACAGATATATATCACAGTTTTACAAAAGAGGAAAAGGAGGACATTTTCAGTCTGAATCATTCTTCAATAACACCCAACATTGTGCTGGCATTTTTGGTCCCAGAAACACAATGCAAAATGTCTTCAAGAAATAATCTATATTGCTTCTCAGAGTTTTGGCTAAGATCAAGTGAAGAAACAATCTAGAGTCTATTTTCTGATACAGAACTGAGACTCTTGAGGATGATCATCCCAAAAGTTTCATGATCTTTTTCCTAAGTGCACACTACCTTAGGCTTCCCATACCATAACTCAGCAGACGTTTTTCAGTTCATTCTCATGGCTTTGTGCGCTCTCCTGTAATCAACTGAATTCATTTACTTACTTTAGTAGAAAGAACAAAGGCAACAGACTCAGACCTGCTTTCAGTCCTGGCTCTAACACTGAACTGCTTTGTGATCTTAGATAAGTCATTAGTACAAAGCCTCACTTTTTCCATTTGTCCATGGGGATAATATCACTGCTTTCACTAGATTGAGAACCAAGAGAGTTGGAAGTAGTAACTCATGCCTTTAATTCCAACACTTTGTGAGGCTGACGTTCGAGGATCATTTGAGGCCAGGAGTTTGAGACTGGCCTGGGCAATATAGCGAGACTCTTGTCTATACAAAAAAATTTAAAAATTAACCAGGCATGGCAACGTGTGCCTGTTGTCCCAGCTACTAGGGAGGCTGAGGCAGAAGGACTGCTTGAGCTAGGAATCAGAGTCTGCAGTGAGCTATGACTGCACCACTGCACTCCAGCCTGGGTGACAAGGCAAGACCCTGAGATCCTGTTTCAAATAAAAAAAAAAAAAAGAGAGAGAAACGTTTTAAAAAAGAAATCAAGCACCTAGAACATATCTAGTTATTGTTAGTGACTATGCTTCCTCATCTTGGAAAAGTTTGAAAATGGTATATATTCCTTATAAACACATAAAAACATTCAATAAGATCGAGTACAGTAACAGTCATTTGTTAACTGCCTTTTTAAGTTTCCTAACCATAAACTTTTCTTCTAATTCATGAAGAAAATCAATTTTTCTAAATCCTAAAGTAATTAATTTTTAAATTACTGTTTCTTCCGTTTCAAAAAGGCAATGTAAAAGACTTTTTGAAAGTTTAAACTATACCTACTGACAGCTCCCTTATTAAGTCTTACTCAATTGTTACAATGTCTCTCATAGGAGTTAGACTGCCTTTCCAAACTCTTCCCTTTGTTGAAAGAGAACTGACCGATCTAATTGTCAACATAAAGTACCTCCTCTTGATGACAGTCAATGTTCTTTTAGGAATACGTTCCTGTGAAGGGATCAACACGGGCAAACCTACCAAAGACCAAAAACCTGACATTTTCTTTCCTGAATTTCAAAAATTCTTTGGAATTCTAGAGTAGATGCATTCAGCTCTAGAATTCCGTGTAAATATTCAGCTAAGCCTATTGTACACCTGCAACTCCATGAGCCAGGAAAGCATTTGCCAAAGTGCTCCATGCGGTTATTAAGTTCTTAAGGGAAAAATGTATGCAGAGAGGAGGAAGAAAGTCTAAGGTCAAATAAGTTTGGGAAACACTTCGTTTAATTAAACCCATTTCTTTTTTCTTTTTTTTTGGAGACAGAGGGTCTTGGCTATGTTGCCCAGGCTGGACTCAAAACTCCCGGGGCTCAAGGGATCCTCCCGCCTCCACCTCCAAAGCAGCTGAGACTACAGGCAAGTGCCACCATGCCCAGCTTAAACTATAACAATTTCTTAACTGCAGGAACTGTCAGAAGTACTCATGTGACTACTAGGGTGAGAGTGTAGGGGAACCTGGGGCTGCATTCCTTTCCATTTATTTCAGGACTATCCTACGGAACTTCCCTTTGAACAAGCATTCTTGAAAACACATTTTGGAAAATGCTAATCTAAACTTTAAGCTTTCTGTGTAAAAGGTGACATATGGATTGAAGAAATCCTCCTCAGGAAAGACCACAGCAAAGAATTTGATTTCTCTCTTGGATTTCTTGGCACACTTTCTGCCATGGAGACTTTATATCCTTTCTTCTACATCAGCTAGAGCTTACTGCACATGGCCAAACTGACAGGCAGAAGCCAGCAACTCAGATGCTCCTGTCAGATCATCTTACTACATGACAGCCTGCTATCATGGGCTTCTCTGTAAGTATAAAGCTCATCATAAAATAAATTTGTGTGAATCCATATATTTTCAGTATTTCAGAGAAAAGCAAAAACAGAGCATAGTCAAAGTATGAAGGAATTCTGTGGCCTTCAGAAACAATGCTGGGTGGACCAAAGATACACAGAGTATTTCTAGTGCAAAGGGCCAAGGACACAGCACAGTGAGAACCCCACGAAACAAGGTTTTTGCTGCAACTCATTTGAAGATTCACTCGATATTTTTCAAGCAACTTAAATACAGAAGAAAAAGACAATGGTTCTGGTCCTCAAGAAATTGTACTCTAATGACACTTTTAGGTGATCTTACCTATCAATAAAGTTAAAGGCTGGCTATGAGTATTCTAGATCATTAGCAAAATTATATACTTTCCATATTTTAAGTTTCATAATACAAACATTTGTAAGATTTTAATACTATTTCCATCTATGTTCCCAACAATGTCAACTCCTAGTAAACGATATTTATCTTCCTGCATAATTTAGATAAATTTTATGTCTACCTCTTGAAATTTATCTCAAAAGTCGTTGCTTTGGTTTCAGGCGCAAAAATAACTCTTCACACCTAGTTCTAACACAACTTTCATTTTCATTTATTCTGTGGTCTTAAAGCCTCTGTCTCAGTTTTTTCTATTTATAAACTCAAGAAACTAGCCTGTAGGTCAGGTATGGTGGCTCGTGCCTATAATCCCAGCACTTTGGGAGGCCAAGGCTGCTGGATCACAAGGTCAGGAGTTCGAGACCAGCCTGGCTAACATGGTGAAACCCCATCTCTACTAAAAATACAAACATTAGCTGGACACGGTGGCGTGCACCTGTAGTCCCAGCTATTAAGGAGGCTGAGGCAGGAGAATCGCTTGAACCCGGGAGGTAGAGGCTGCAGTGAGTCAAGATCACGCCACTGCACTCCAGCCTGGGCAACAGAGCAAGATTCCATCTCAATTAAAAAAAAAAAAAAGAAAAGAAACTAGCATGGCATTGGCATGCTTCATTATGGACAAGAATTTTCCAATTCTTTTAGAGTGACAGGGCCCAAAATCCTTAGCTGTAAAGGAGTGTGGCAAGAACTATATCATGCTAAATAAATTCCAAAATCAGAAATTCAATAACTGCTTCACACTATTCCTAAAAGTCTTCTTTTTAATATATTTTAGCAAAACACACTTAGAGAATGTGCATCTTTCTTGTTTACTGTAAATCAGAATCCCCCACACATACCTGAGAGCTATGGTCCCTGCTGGTGTGCATTTCCACATCAAACATGATCTGCCCATCTTCTTGTGGTGAAGGGCTAGAAGAGAAAAAATTTAGCTATTACTTTTAATTCTCATTTTGTCAAGTGACTTAGTCTCTGCTAGAAATAAGAAAATTAAAAATTACAGCAGTATAGCTTTGAAAAAGCCAATCAGAAAATTTATCATAACCCCATACAAGAAAATTTTATGTAATATTAAAGGGCCAAATGAAATTGAGCATTCTTACACCCAGAATGTTCTGCCCTTTTTCAGTAGTAATGAATTCCTTCAAAATGATAAATTTGCAAAGGAAATACTACCTACAGACAAACTGTCATATTTTCTTATATCTACTCTTTGGTCCATTAAAGGTAAAATAATCTTCAAATTCAGTCATTTTAGAGTTCCTTTTCTCAAAGTTCTCTTATCATTAAGTAATTCACCACCCATAGTTTTCACAGTGCATAAGGTAGTTCTCAAAGATGTTTTCACAGGGTCTTCGAGGTTGGAGTTCCTTTTGTAACACTAGTAGGATTTGTTTGCCTTTTTCATTCTCATTCTCCCATGAGTGTATAATGGAATTTTCCGAAGGCTACATGATGTGTGATAGTACAACAGTTAGAATGCAGAAGCAGATGAGAGCCAGCTGTTTTCTAACAGGCATGGTATTAGAGATTTGTAAACATGTAAAACAATGCCACTGTTCTTACTAACTTTGGGGGGACTTACAGAAGATAGTTATTTTCACTAAAAAAAACTTACTTATGTTAGAAGGTATTATTTTTGAGTATGTACTTTCTCAGTTTTAGTTTCTAATATAGTAAATATCAAAATATATAAACCCACAAGCGAGTCCTTTGGAGTCCCTAATTATTTTTAAGAATGTAAAAGTACATAAAGACCAACAACTTTGATAACCACTATTTTACTTATTTCAGAAATATTTGCTTTGAGATATTTGAGAGTGAATTATATAAGCTTATATATGAATATAAAACCTTTCTGATTGTACAAAATATATTTTTAGAACTATAAAAAATTACAGATAAGTTTTTAGACAAAAACCACATAATCACAAACTGTACTTGATATAAGAGATGAACAGAATGTGCTAAGTTAATTTCTTAGCTTTATCAATGATTCCTTGTGTAACCACTGAAAGTCACTGGATCCTTCACTACACAAACATACCCTCCTCCAAAATCTAAAATAGAAATAAAAATATTTGGGGCATAACTTGCTGAAAGGAATAGATATTAACTATTAAAGTTACCAAGAGTATGTATGTATACAATGTTAATTAATGTACAGACATGCTGGTGAGACTGACTCAGAAATAAGTAAGATCATCAGAAATTTATCAGACAAATTAGGCCTAGGAGTTTTTTAGACTGGTATAATTGACATAGGGGATTCTTAAATGGGGACAGGAAAAGGGAAAAGCTGGTTCTGTATCAAACATCATATATGTTTAGGAAATTTTTGTCTTGAACTAGCACAGGAGTCAACCAGAACTGGGCACTTCTACTGGCCTCAGTTTACTATCTTTGTGATCGTAACACGGTTAGCTTCACAGCTACACATCAAGTTAAGGGTCAGCCTTACATAGCCTTGACCAGGTCAAGGCAGGCAGGGTGACAAAGTCAAGAATCCTATGGAAGCACTGCTCTGCTTCTGTATGCTTCTTCACGCTGGCATCAACCTTTTCTCTAAACTCTTTATTCCTCCTAAAATAATTTGGAATGCATTAGAGCTTCACCCATGGCACATATGAGAATCGGCTGGGGAGCTTTTAAAATATTGTGATATCTCTACCCTGCCCTGTCAACCAAAATGAGAAATTCTTGACATGCAGTCCATGTGCTGGCACTTTTAAAAGCTCCCTGGGTGAATCTAGGATGCCGTCAAGGCGAAAACGCCTGCGACAGGGTGGAACGCAAAGCAGAACACGCTGGGTTCCCAGCTAACAAACCCTGCAGCAACACAAATATTTCTATGGAACAATTTTTCAGTCGAAAAGGCTCATAAATCAGCTCTAGGACTGATATCCAACAACCCTAAAACTTTCCCCCCCAACAAGAAACACTTCCCAATGACTTCAAATACAGAGACACATGGCAATTCAAATGACACGATTTTTGAAGACACTCTTCAATGGTAAAGCGTGTTAGTCAGACATCCCAAGAGAGTACTGTTGCACACTCAAGTTCTAGGCATTCTCTGAAAGATGACCACTAATCTAGGGCCTGGAGATACATAAGATGAGGGGTAGGAAAGTGTTCAAAAGCACTTGCCATGCCTCCTTTTCACGTGCTTTCACAACCTAAACATGATCATGGGAGGGTGAAGGCATATTCAATCACATGTATAACTGCACTATAAATGAAACAGGAAGAACAGACAGGTAAGCAGGTGACTTTTCTTTGCTCAATGACACCACCATGTGACAACAGGCTAATGGACACGGTGGTGTCAATGATCAAGGCCCACGCACTTGAATGCAGAGTGAAAGCCTTGCTCACAGGCCATAACAAGCAAAAAACTTCAGAAACCCATCAGCAAGTTCCATAATATAAACATAAATCTTCATTCGGAAAGACAGACTAATGCTGTAGCTACTGGAATCAAGGGCAAGCTGTTCAGAAGAAAGCCATCTGCTGTGTTCTGCTTATGACAAGAGGCATCCCAGGCTCTAAGAAGCACAGGGACAAGTCAGGGATGACACGGGGGTGGCGGGGGTGCACAGTGTGCCACAGAGCCAACAAACCAGTCCCCAGGCTGCCTTGGCAACATTAGTGGATCATAAGCCACTCAGGAAGTTGGAATATAATTTAACTCATTTCTCCTTTTCACTTCTTCTGGTAAGTAATAATATGTGCAATATACACAATTTTTACCAAATACAAAAATGTTAAGAAGAAAAATATCCACACTGCATCCCTAAAGATAATCACTGTTAACATTCCTCAACGTTTCCTTAATCTGCTTCCTGCGCATTTGCTAAATGGTGAACATCAGTTAACAGCTACCCAGAAGGTCATCCAGTGCCCCATAATGCTAACTGTGTAGCTGTCACTGTAACAAGAATTTCGTAAATGTCATTGAATATTTAGCCCTTCTGGAAAAAAAGAAAAGCTTACACTAAAAAATAATAATCTGGTTTCATTCCACACATATATCTCACTGTAATCTTACCCTTTCACCATAAGCAGTCTCTAATCCATGGAATCAGCTTCCTTGGGTCAAATACAGAAAAACGGTCTGAAACAAAACATCTCTGAGAAAGGAGAAGGGCCTTCAAAACTACCTTTACAGACCTTGGTTGGCGCTTCCAACTGTGCAAATATTGCTAAAATGTGAATCAACCTGCAGTTCCTATGAGTCAAACATTTACTGAGTGTCTACTACGTGCCAGCACCATTACTGTGAAGCTAATAAAGATGAAACATGGCCCCTGCCCTTTGAAGCCTCAAGATCTAGAAGGGAAGACAGATATATACAGAGGTAACTAATTCAAGGCAGTCTGTGATCTGTAAAAGAGGGATTCAAAGGAATATGAGAGCAAGTCACATTAATTCTGTGAATTAGCATTTATGCCACTGAATTTTAAACTGATAAACTGCTAAAAATAATGTAATCTGATTAAGAAAAGTGACAATCTGGAGAAAAACAGTGGGCACTGCAACACTTGTCAATTAGCTGTCTGATATAAACACAATGTATGTATCTGTAGAATATATATTACACTGCGATATATCAGGAGGCATTTTTGCTAAGTGAAGATTTAAGCAAATAAATTTTTCCTAGAGATAATGAGCCCTGTAACCCACCCGTGTCCTGAATTCCACCAAAACATGGGTCTCACTTACCTGTCACAGTGAGAACTGCCTCTTGAACTACTCTGTCCTGATTCATGTTGTGCGTCCAAAAGAATCTTCTCCATGTCTCCATTGTGAATGGAGGATGAGGAAGGTACATGTTCTAGCCCCCCATTTTTCCCATTGCCATTATCATTGCCATTGCTGCTATTCATGGGTAGCTCCACCCAGGAACCTGTTGGACAAGTCAGATAAGTTAACCACAGCAGAACTGAAATCTGTCATGTGCACACAGTTGTGAATATGGTGAATCCAGATAAGAATTCTGACTCTCCTCAAACGAAATGCAAAAGTATTCTGAAGAAAATAAATAAAGAGTAATAAAAGTCTAAACATCTATTTAGTTCTGTTCCTGAAATAGCTCAGGTCATCAGCTGAGAAGAAACTGGAACTCTAAAACATCTTGGAAAATGTGTTTTTCAGCCAATTTTCTCTTTTGTTAAACTTTAGTTTATAATAACACTTTACTGAAAACGCTGAGGTTGCTTTTCAAAAAAAAAATAGCTACTTTTTTACTAGACAGGCTACTTACCTTTAACATTTTAGCTGGTGTATATTTACACACACACACACACACACACACACACACACACTTTTTTCATAGTCTACCTAAGCTACTCAGCTTTATCTGATTCGTAAATGAAACGATAAGTATTATCAATTAGAAATTTCATAGAATGTCATCTAAGTAAGTTAGCAACTATATCCTCCTTAGCGCAAAACTGAGAAACTCCTAGAGAGGGAACTTAAATCCAGCAGCAAAAATTTCAATTTGTGCACAAATCAGGAGCATAAAATTAATGCAGCTAGTTAACGAAACCAGGTGATAATGCTAAAAATTCAGAAAAAAGCTTTAGCTCTATCTCACTGATTCGTTTCTTCATTTCCTTTGTACCTATGCTTTCTAGTCTTTCTCCTTTTTGATACACTAAACATACCTTGTGAACTTGTCTTTTTTCTCTTCTCTCCCACGAGTTCCTACTTTCTAGAGTTTTCATTAAGCCCTGTTGATTTGGGGGCAGAAACAACTGTACATTAGCTACAGGCAAACACGAATGTTTTCTTGGGCAAAAAGTTGAAGGGGTGGAGCCACAGAAAAAGGGGACGTGGCACCGGTAATTCTGCATAGGTCTTGAAAATATTGGCCCAATGAGTCTGCTAAAAGTATTAAGGTGTTTCAATTTTAATAAGAGGTGAGGCCAGGTACAGTGGCTCACACAGGTAATCCCAGCACTCTGGGAGGCTAAGGCACCAGGATTGCTTGAGTGCGGGAGTTTGACCCCAGTCTTGGCAACATGGCAGGACCCTGTCTCTACAAAAGAATAGTAAGAAAATAAGTAAAATAATTGAAATAATTGTTAACAGTAGCCAATAAACTAACTTCACAGCAAAAAGAGATAGTGGTATATTTTGTTAATAATTTCCTTTTTTTTTTTTTTTTGAGATGGAGTCTGGCTCTGTAACTCAGGCTAGAGGGCGGTGGTGCGATCTTGGCTCACTGCAATCTCTGCCTCCCAAATTGTGGTTCAAGCAATTCTCCTGACCTCAGCCTCCCAAGTAGCTGCGATTACAGGCATGCACCACGACATCCAGCTGATTTTTGTATTTTTAGTAGAGATGGGCTTTCATCACGTTGACCAGGCTGATCTTGAACTCCTAACCTCGTGATCTGCTCACCCTTGTCTCCCAAAGTGCTGGGATTACAGGCATGAGCCACCGCAACCAGTCTCCATTTCTTACAATAAATTTTGTTTTAGAAAATGTAACCAAGCAGCTTGGTGGGGCCATCCCTCTAAACTCCCAGCAGAAACATTAGAGAGAGTTCCAGGGATAAACAAGGAGTTCTGTCAGTAACATGAAGCAATCATCCAAACTGGCTCAAACTCTAAAATGCACTCTAAATGTGGCAATGGCTACACCAGATCCAGAGTGAACTCAACATCACCCTCATAAGAAGGAAAGCCCCAGGGCAGACCTGGCTGGGAATCTGAACCCATCGCTTCCTGTCTACCTGCGTGACCTCAGCTTCAGCCTCCTCATTTGTAAAACAGAGATAATAACAACACAGGGTTGCTGTGAGGATTTAGTAGTATCAAGTGCTGGTAAATGGAAGACGCTCAGGTATACATTAGAATTTACATTTATAAATACTTAGAACCCTTTCCTTCCCATCTGAGGCAACCCCAGCGGCTACCAACATCCCATAATCACCACCAATTCCTTAGGACTCTGCTGCCAAACGACACAGTTGTACAACATCTCCGGGCCTCATTCTATACACACAGAAAATGGACACAGACTAGAGAGAACTCAAAATGGATTAGCAATTACAACTAGCAAAGCTAAGACAGATCTAACACTGAAGATAACTGAACTCAAGTGCCTCTGGAGTGTATAAGAAATATGCCAAAAGCATCCCTAAATTTAGAGCTCTGCAAAATATTTCAACTGGAGAGAAAGGGAGTGGGGGAGAAAATACGTATATGAAAAACAGTTTTTTTCTAACTCCCACTGCTTCTAGGATTTTCAAACTTATTTTTAAACCAATGGGAGCAGTTCTTCTTGTGTAGAAGCACAGTGCACACAATAAAACAAACCAAAACCCAGAGCTGCTCTGACAGAAGCAGAGCTAAGGAACCAGGAGTTCCAGATGGGTCTCTGTGGAAGCCAGTCTTCCCTAAAATACAGTAAATAGTCATTTGAAGTAGCTGATCAAAGAGAAAAAAGGGTGTAACAAAAAATATCAGGTTTTCCGGTCCTTTTGTTTTTCTTTCTTTTTTCTTTTGAGACAGTCTCGCCTTGTCACCCAGGCTGGAAGCACAGTGACACAATCACAGCTCACCACCACAGCCTTGACTCCTGGGCCCAAGCAAGCCTCCCACCTCAGCCTCCCAAGAAGCTGGGACTACAGGGCACATGCCACCACACTCAGCTAATTTATTTATTTATTTTTTTGGTAGACACGGGGTCTTCCTACATTGCCCAGTTCGGTCTCAAACTCCTGGACTTCAGCAATCCTCCCACCTCAGCCTCCCAAAGTGCTGGGGTTACAGGTATGAGCCACTGCTCCCAGCCTGGTTTTTACTTTTATGAAGGACTTTCAAATCAATGTCTGGATTCTATTTTCTTCATTAAAAATGCATAAGCAATCATAATCTAAAATATACTTTAGGAACCTGAACAAAGAGACATATCTAGAAAAGCTTAGTAAAAGTGATCTCTGCTGTGGCCTCCACACCCTGTGGCATAACTGAAAGCATTTCTACTTAAGGCAGACAATTTGTACCTGCCATACACTGGTCTACTGTGGTCAGGGGCAGAGACTGAAGCCAGGCTCCCACTCTCAGTCACAGGTGTCACCTTTGCACAGGGTACTTACAGCCTCAGTTTTCCCATCTATAAAACAAGTAATAACTGTATCTGCCTCAAAGACTTTGTTACCTCCCATTCCTACACCCAAAGGAGCCACTTTTGACAATTTCACATGGAGACGTTCAGAGTTTTTTTTCAATGAAATATAGGTCAGTTTTCGCTTTTGTTTTCATAAACAAATGAAACTGTACCATACACAACATACATAATCTGTAAGTCGTTTTTCAGATGCCTTCCCTGTCAATACACACTGACATTAATTCTTCCCAATAACTGCACTGCATCTCATCTTCTGTAAGGCTATACGGTACTTTCACCATGATCTAAATGGCAATGGGTAACCACTACTCAGATGGCAGTTTCTAATACTTTGTTATCACAAGCAGCGCTTCAGTGAACATTCTGGAGAGTAATTTGACAATAGGTTTTAAGAGCCTTAAAAGGGTAGATTTCCTTTAACTCAGTAATTCTCTTTCAAAAATATCATCTATGGAAATACATAGTGCTGCAGAGAAAGTTATGCACATAGGCATTAATTAAGAGGCTACATATTAATCTTTTGAGTAACACATAAAAAAGCAAATATGTCTTCCTCAACAGATGAACAACACGTCTTTTTCTCATCACCTGATTCGTTCCTGATTTACAAACTCAGAATTACTTAGTGTTGTAACTCTACCAATCCTCACAAAGTCCAGTTTTACTTGGAAAGGAAGCAATGCTAGATAAGAGGTTTGTGGTGTCCAAGCAACACAAAGTAGAAAACCACAGAGTGAATTCTCTTCCTAACAATCAAGCTTGAAAACTAAAAGCTGGCCGGGCGTGGTGGCTCACACCTGTAATCCAAGCACTTTGGAGGCCAAGGCGGGCAGATCACCTGAGGTCGGGAGTTCAAGATCGGCCTGACCAACATGGTGAAACCCCGTCTTAAAAAAAAAAGAAAACTAAAAGCTAGAAACTTCTCTATGCTTTAGACTTTACAAATTAAGTAAGAGCTAGCTGTTCCTTATGCCAATTTGTACAAAATATGCAATGACATGAGATACTTTCTGGTTTGGGTTTTTGGGAATGACTAAGAGACTCAGAGAAACCTCTGTGAATGCTTCTCCATTCTCTAATGTAATAGATCATGTAGGGTGGTCTAATAATTCTGATTACATTCCTTAACGTATGTTGCATCATCTTTACAGTTTTAAAATCACTAGTTCAATCCTCCTGCAAGAAGGGGAGGAGAGGAGCTTTGGGACATGGGGAGGAGAAAATGAAGAGTATTTCTCCTCATTTTCCCCCTCTAACTTTTCAAGGCCTACATGGAACCCTTTTCATATTTCATTATATTTACATTCTTTCCTCAAAGCCTTTCATTCATTACTGAAAGGAATCCAGACCAGGCCAACCTGATGCTGAAATCCAGACCAGGCCAACAAGAGTCACTGGAATTCTTCTAAAAAAAAAAAAATGTTGGTCTTTTTGTAGAAGTATTTACACACAAGTTACATAGGTGTTCAAAACATTATGAGGCAGTGACACTTCATGAAGGCTTTAAGAGCACTCTTGATAACAGGAAAGCAAGTGCATCATGGTTGAAGATTTATTTAAAAACAGAAAAAAAGAGTTTGTGACCAGCCTGGCAACAAAGCAAAACTCAATCTCTACAAAAAATAAGTTGGCTAGCGACCAGGCTGGCCAACGAAGTGAAACTCCAACTCTACAAGAAATAAAATAATTAGCCGGATGTAGGGGCATGCACCTGTACTCCTAGCTATTTGGGAGGCTGAGGCAAAAGGATCACTTGAACCCAGGTGGTGGAAGCTGCAATGAGCTATGATTGCAGCACTGCACTCCAGCCTGGGTGACAGAGCAAGGCTCTATCTCAAAAATAAAAATAAATAAAAACAAGGAGAGAAAAAAAGGCTATACTTCTCAACAAGAATTATACTACTACTATGATTTTCCTTACTCGTTGAATCTTATTCAAATATTCTTAAGGAAGTTAATAGGTAAGAATTCTTAACAATAAAACAAACTGGACAACATCCTTTTGACTTGGCAGGAGTTTGGGTATTTGCCCTGTAATTTGTAATGAAAGTGAACAGCGTCTTCATAGCGGTAAACTTAAAAAAAAAAAAATCCCAGAAATACTTCACCATTCAAATATTTCAATAATTTGCTATTGAAACTCAGCTTTGACCCCTGAACCAAAGATAAAATCCCAAACCCAAGATAATCTGTACATTCAATCTCCTGTTTTTCAGTTGTGCAACTTTACCCAACAAAGTACTTCAACTTATCAGCAATGTGGACAGTACTAGATGCCTAAGTTGTCTTGCCCAGTACGCAAAGATCACTTCAAGGAAGCAATGAGGCTTCTTGATTTGTTCAGTCCAGTGTTGTGTAACGAGCTAAAAAAAACGAACAGAGTTAAGAGGCAAGAGAGGAGTAATTAAATATGGCGCTATCTAAAAGCTTTTCAGAAAGCTCACCCTATCCCACATAAAATACAATCTAGCAGATTTCCCAAAGCAACATTTTGATATTCCATGCAGCCTGAGTGTAACTCCACCTCTGTAAGAGCTGATGTCAACCAAGCAGGAACAAATCGGCCAAAGGCATCAAACTCATCATAGGTCTGCCAGACACCAAGACAAACAATGACATATGGCTCAGCCCTTTGTTTTTTTTTTTTTTTTTTTTTCTTTTTTCGAGACAGACTCTTACTCTGTTGCCAGGGCTGGAGTGCAATGGCACGATATCAGCTCACTGCAACCTCTGCCTCCCAGGTTCAAAGCATTCTCCTGTCTCAATCTCCGAGTAGCTAGGATTACAGGCGCCCGCCACTATGCTAGGCTAATTTTTGTATTTTCACTAGAGAGGGGGTTGGTCTCTCACCTTGTTGGCAGGCTGGTCTCGAACTCTTGACCTCAAGTGATCCACACAACTCGGCCTCCCAAAGTGCTGGGATGACAGGTGGGAGCCACTGCGCCCTACCTGGCTTAGCCCTTTGTGTTGTTGTTAAAGGAATCAAAGGAAGATGAAAATCCCTTTGTGTTCAGTGAAATCATGTACACCTACCAAGTATCTTCACTCATAAGAAAATTGCACAATTAAACAGAATACTAAAAAGAGACAGAAAGGTGGGTCTCCTTTGTGCATCAGGTAGAATAACACACTGACGGCCAGGCGCGGTGGCTCACGCCTGTAATCCCAGCACTTTGGGAGGCTGAGGCGGGTGGATCACGAGGTCAAGAGATCGAGACCATCCTGGTCAACATGGTGAAACCCCGTCTCTACTAAAAATACAAAAATTAGCTGGGCATGGTGGCACGTGCCTGTAGTCCCAGCTACTTGGGAGGCTGGGGCAGGAGAATTGCTT
>PVKV010005089.1:0-60456 GCA_004027835.1 Alouatta palliata | reverse complement strand
TGTCTCAAAAAAAAAAAGAATAACACACTGACAAAATAAGACACATACACCAGCAGGACCACTGAAAAGAAGCCTGGTTCTGGACCACTGAAAAGAAGTCCTGAAAAAGAGGATGCGCGTGTTGGCTCACGCCTGTAATCCCAGCACTTCAGGAAGCCCAGGCGAGCGGATCACGTGATGTCAGGAGTTTGAGACAAGTCTGGCCAACATAGTGAAACTTCGTCTCTACTAAAAATACAAAAATTAGCCGGGTGGGTGGCGGGCACCTGTAGTCCCAGCTACTCCGGAGGCTGAGGCAGGAGAATCCCTGAACCCGGGAGGCGGAGGCTGCACTGAGCTGAGATCACGCAGCTACACTCCAGCTTAGGTGACAGAGCCAGACTCCATCTCAAAAAAAAAAAAAAAAAAAAGGCAGTGGACAGACTGAATGTCAGAACCTCAGCTTTGCTCCCAGCTGGTTGTGAACTTGGACAAGGCGCCTTAATCAAGACCTGTTTCTCTACTGGTAAACAACAGAAGGCAGCTAGCTAGCTCTAAAGTTTCTTCCCATTCTAAAATCTAAGAGAGTATATACTAAACACGGGCAAATAATTTAAAATTGCATAGGAATATGTGATACAAATAACGTTTAAAGACGCATACATTCATCTTAATTCACTGCGGAAAATAATAAAACCATCTTACATTCTGGAATATAGGACACTCAAAGGTCTTGGGAGTTAACTCATCAAAACCTGGAGCAGCAGCATCCATCTTAAAATATCCAAATTCCATCCCTACCTGGTGAGGGCTGCAACTGTCTTCCCTGGAATAATAATCTTCAGGCCACACTGGCAGCACCTCCCTCTTATGAAAGATACTGCACGACCTTTAAGCATCCAAGTGGTTTTGAAAAGACGTAGTCTGGCCACATGCTCACTGCCCCCACTACCTCTTTCCCAAGAGATGAATTACAGAAAGGTTAGGCAAGAACCCTTCCAAGAAGGATCCTGGCTCTCACAGCGCCTGAGAAAAATCTGAGGACCCTACGTCTGAGCACCGGAATGCTAAGAAAAGCCCCTGGCCTGGTTAGTCCATCAGCCCTGCCTGTTGACTTTCAACTGCCCGACTGCGTTTTTAATTCCGTTTCTTTAAATGCATGGCCCCAGACTCCCTGACGTGTGCAGTCCTGGGTGGTTCAGGAGGCTGCTCTCAGGTTTACTGGGCACACAATCCCATTGCTTAAAAAAAAAATTACTTGGGCAACTTCGAGAAATCTTAAAAAAAAAAAAAAAAAGGAAAAAGGAAAAGCAAGGCACAGCCTCTCACCCCACACGTGACTGAAGCCACTCCTAGACCAGCAAATGAATTTTCCTGACGAACATGTGGCAACAAAGGAATGCTCGCTGGGGGCTCCCGCGCCCGCCAGACGCTGCCCGCTCCCGGGCCCCGCACACCTGATCCTTGACACGTCCCGCGGCCTCCGCCCGCCCCACCCCGCTCCTGCGCGTCCATCCCCCGGCGTCCCAGCCGCACGTCCCCATCCCGGCCCACGTCCCCTTCGCGGCCCGCTCCTCCCACCTGGCCTCCCCGCCCCCCAGGCCCGCCCTCGCCCCGCCCCACCCGGCTCCGCTGCTGGGGCCCCCCACATCGGGGACATCCGCGAGACGCCCGCCGATCCCGGACGGCGAACCCAAAAGGCCCCGGGCCCAAGACCCCAAAGGGCACCGGAGAGGTCCGGAGGAAGGCAGGCGCCCCTCCTCCTGACAGGTGACGGGAGCTGTCAGTCACCCGGACATCCTCGGCCCGGGCCAATGGGCTGCCTTCTCCTCCCGCCTCCCGCGCCGCGCCGGTGGCGGCGGCTGGGGCCGCTCCTCCTCCCCCATCCCCTTCACCGAACCCTCGGCCCCACACTCACTGTTGAGGCCGGCCGGCGGGGGCAGAGACTGGTCACTTTCCTCGCAGTTGTTGTTGTTGTTGTTGTGCAGGGGCGGCGGCGGCTCGACTAGGTGGGACATTGTCAGGCGGCTGGCAGGGCTGCAGCAGCTGCAGGACTCTCTCCGGCTCTCAAGCAGCAACACAACAAGCCGAGTCCCCCGCCCCCTTTTCTGCGCCTGCGCCGTCCCTCCCCTACCCTTGACGTCAGGGCCCGCCCAGGCCACGTGATGACAACACAACAAGCGACCGGGCGGGGCAAGGGCGTTCCCCAGCGGGCCCCGGAAGTGGAGGCGCGCGAGTTAGGCTGACGCGCGCGCCGGGAACGAAATCTTGCGTGTGACTTGGAATGACCGGATGGGATGAGTGATGCGGATGGCACTGGGAGAGAGGATGAGGAGAAGCGAAATGAGGAAGTGCACTTATGAGTTAGCGCCCGAGCCTCCTCTCACACGGGCTCCACACTGGTTCACCCAGCCCTGCGCATGCATCTGTTTTCTACCTCTTAGGACTCACTTCTGTAATAGGTGTCTTGGGGACACAAAGGAAGCCCCAAACCTAGGTGTCTCCACGAGTAAACTCAAAATAAAGCCGCTGAAACATCAACACTCCATTCAGGAAACAAGGGAAGGCCGCCCCCAAATTTAATTGTTACAGAATTTAAAAGATGTCAATACCAAACACAGCATCTTTGTAAAAAAGAGAGTGAAAGAAAAGAAATAAAAAAGAAAAAAATTCAGGAAAACAGAGAAGAAAGTAATCACCCAAGTCCCATCCCCTAATCGATTTCTGGGACATAACGTGGGAAGCTGTTT
The DNA here is from genome assembly GCA_004027835.1 of Alouatta palliata. Taxonomy (NCBI): domain Eukaryota; kingdom Metazoa; phylum Chordata; class Mammalia; order Primates; family Atelidae; genus Alouatta; species Alouatta palliata. Next base: position 57,727 of record PVKV010005089.1, on the reverse strand, counting down.
ATCCTCTACGTGGGTGACATTAAAGTATTTTCCAAAACATACCTCCTGCTTCACATCTCCAGTCTCCTTGGCCTGATTTATGAGCGATTTACGTTTCGTGTTTGTCCAGCCTCCTTGGCCTGGTTTATGAGTGATATGTTTCTCTCAGTCTGTAACTTGTCTTTTAATATATTTTTTCACTCTGTAGAAGCTTAAGGTTTTCATGTAATCAGATTTATCATTCTTACATGGCTTGGGGAGACCTTAACACAAAGATTATTAATCTATAATTCCCCTATAAAATTTTCTAATTCTCTCAGAGGCTTAAATTTACATTTAGAGCTCTAATCCATCTGAAATTTATTCTTCGTATGCTGTAAATTATTTAACTTCAACTATTCCCAGTTTTGTAGCCCACTGACCCAATAATACTAATTTTAAGCCATCCTGTCTACCCTGATTTGAAATTGCACCTTTGTCACTCTCTGAATATTCACAAAAATGTGAATCTGTTTCAGGGCTATCTACAATACCTCTGTTAGCCAACTATCAAACTTTGTCTTCATTTGTCTTTTTCAGATGTTAATGACTAATTACGCTTCAGATAAACTTAAAAACGGACTTGTCCAAGACTGACCATATGTTGGTAATTATTGAAGCTAGGTAGTACATTAAAGTATTCCTCTAGTTTTTAAAATATATTTGAAAAATTCCATGCTAAAAGGTTTTTTAAAAAGGATTGATTTGTCAAATCCCTTTGCAAATTCTTTTTAGATTTTGGTCAGAAATGAACTTAATTAATAGATTAATTGAGGGATTATTGATGTATTTATAGAATTGTTTTCCCAGTCAGTACTACAAGATACCACTTTGTTCTATTTTCCTTTTAGGAACTCCTTTTAAAAGGTTTTAAACATTCAAAAACGTTTTTATTAATCATATGCTATTTTATTTTATTTTATTTTATTTTATTTTATTTTATTTTATTTTATTTTATTTTATTTTATTTTATTGAGACAAGGTCTCACTCTGTCACCCAGGCTGGAGTGCAGTGGTGCGATCATGGCTCACTGCAGCCTCAGTTCCAGGCTCAAGTGATCATCCCAACTCAGCTTCCTCAGTAGGTGGAACTTAACAGGTGCTTGCCATCATGTCCAGCTATTTTTTGTATTTTGTGTAGAGACGTAGTCTCCTTGTATTGGTCAGGCAAGTCCCAAACTTCTGGGCTTATGGATCCCTCTGCTTCGGCCTCTGAAAGTGCAGGGATTACAGGCATGAGCCAACTCACCCAGGTTACTATATTCATTTTATTGAAAATAATTAGAAAGTGTCCTTTTCTCTGGTCTTACATAGATGACATTGAAATTACTTTCTTTAAGGAAATATTGTAATGCCGTACAGAAGCACTGGGGCCTGGTGCTTTTAGGAAAGCTGTCTGTTTCTATAGGATGTTACCTTTATTTCTTATTTTATGTTGTTCGTCGTCTATTTTTTCTTGAATATATTACCTAATCATTTATCTATTTTATTGACTTTTAAATTCCTGTTTCCTAATTGTATTATCCCTAATTCTTATTTTTTAAGAGCTCCATTGGAATATATTCCACATACTACACAATTTATACAATTGTGAACTTAAATTCACAATTCAGTGTTTTTTACATATTCGCAGAGTTGTGTAACCATCATAGTCTAACTTTGTAACGCTTTTGTCACCACCCCCCCCCCCGCCATGAAAGGCTGTATTAATGGGCAGTCACCGTCATTCTTTCCTAACTTCTTAGATCTGATGTTTATTTCATTCTTTATTAATGTGGGTATTTAAGAATTTTTCCCTGGTCAGATTTGGTTTTTGTACTATTTTCAGTTTGGGAGTATTTTTTTAGGTGTTCTTTGGGGCCTAACTTTCGATCCCTTTTGGGGATTATTCTGTATTTGAAAAGAAGGTATACTTTGTGTTCACAAAATCAGGTTTGATACATTTGTTGGAACACCTTCATGTCATTGAAGTTTTCATACAGTTGATTATTTCCACCCTTTTATATGTTGTGGATTTCAAGAAGTAAATTTGTATCTCCTACTCCTAGTATGTTTCTTTCTTCTTGTATCTTCATTCCTTATAGTTGATGCAGATGTTCATAACTATCCCTGTTTATCACTATAACATGGTCATAATTTTGTCCTCAGTTCAATCTCAAGATAATTGTTTGGGTTTTTACTGTTATTATTGTTGCTTACTCGTGTTCACCTAAGATTTTAATTTTTGTTCAGTTAGTTACCTTTATATATATTTATATAATCCTCCTAATCCTTTTCCTTAGTCAGTTTCTTTTAATGCCCAGCAAGGAATGGTAATGAAATTAGTATAATTCCCCTTCTTCCACCTTTACCTCTACTACACATTTTTCAGTTGATCCTTTTTTTACGCTCACTCTGTCACCCATGCTGGAGTGCAGTGGTAGGATCCCATCTTACTGCAACCTCCGCCTCCCGGGTTCAAGCGAGTCTTATGCCTCAGCCTCCTGAGTAGCTGGGATTACGGATGTGTACTACCATGCCCAGCTTTTCTGTATTTTTTGTAATAAAGATGGGGGTCTCACCATGTTGGCCAGGGTGGTCTTGAACTCCTGACCTCAAGTGAGCCACCCGCCTTGGCCTCCCAAAGTGCTGAGCTTATAGATGTGATCCACTTTTCTCATTTTATTTTTATTTATTTATTTTTACTTTTTGAGACGGAATCTTGCTCTGTCACCCAGGCTGGAGTGCAGTGGTGCAATCTCGGCTCACTGCAACCTCTGCCTCCCGGGTTCAAGCGGTTCTCCTGCCTCAGCCTCCCGAGTAGCTGGGACTACAGGTGTGTGCCACTATGCCCAGATAATTTTTTTTTTAATACAAAAAAATTTTGTGTATTAAAAATTTTTTAAGACGGGGTTTCAACATGTTTGTCAGGTTGGTCTCAAACTCCTGACTTTGTGATCCACCTGCCTTGGCCTCCCAAAGTGCTGGGATTACAGGTGTGAGCCACCACGCCCGGCCCCACTTTTCTCATTTTAGGTATAGTTGTCCTTCTATTACTTGATTATGGCAATAGCTACTGCATATAAATACTATTATTTATTATGATTTTGATAAGGTAATAAACTTGAGTAATAAAAAATTTATTTTTATTTTATTTGAGAGTTTCGTTCTGTCACCCAGGCTGGAGTGCACTGGTGTCTGAGACCAGCCTGGGTGACATGGTGAAACCGCATCTCTACAAAAAATACAAAAGGGTGTAGTGTTGCATGCCTGTAGTCCCAGGTACCCGGTAGGCTGAGGTGGGAGGATCACCTGAGCTTGGGGTTAAGGTGGCAGTGAACTGTGATCACACCACTGCACTCCAGCCTGAGTGATGAGTAAGACTGTCTCAAAAAAAAAAAAAAAAAAAAAGAAAAAAACGATGATGTGGGGTCTACAAGATGTTTTACTATTATTTTGAGCATTGATTCCATAATACCATACCCCATGAGTAGTTTTGCCTGGTTTGGTCTTAATTTTAAAGCAAAAGAGGAGGTACAAACTCAAATGGTTACCAAATCCCAACATTTTGGGACGTGGACTCAGGAGGATCACTCGAGCCCAGGAGCTCAGGCTCAGCCTGGGCAACATCTACAAAAACTGTAAAAAAGTTAGCTGGGTGTGGTGGCAGGTGCCTGTAGTCCCAGTTACTTGGGAGGCTGAGATGAGAGGACTGATTGGGCCCAAGAGGTTAAGGCTGCAGTGAACCATGATCAGGCCACTTCACTGCAGCCCAGGTGGCAGAGTTTAAGACCCTGTCTCAAAAAATAATTATCATTATTTTTTATTTTCTTTAACTCACAGGGTCCCTAGTGTGGCACTCCAGCACATCCTAACCATTTTGCTGTTACGTGACAACTACGCTACCTGCTCAATCTTTGTAGGGATTGCTAAGGTACGTGTTGGGCAGCAAAAGTTTGATACAGATTTAGGCTAAGAAATTAACGTTTTCAAAGATACTGTAAGAAAGCAAAATGGTGTTTGACGAACTCTAATTATGATGCTTCATTCTGTTAACCCTGCTGGGCAACTTAGTGAAGAGAGCAGGAATAAATTTCACTTCTGAAAAGGGACAAATGTTCTCCTTATAGTGACTCAGTGATGTGACCTTTGATAGAACAATATTTAATAATTTATCACTAGTGAATTCTACCAAACACTGAAGAAAGAAGTTACACCACTTCTGTCCACATTCTTCAATAATACAGGAGAGGAAAGTTCATTTTATGCACTCGGCATCAGACAGTCACATTAAAATATAAAAAAAATTGTAGATCAGTATCCTTCAGGAACATTGATGCAAACTACTCAACAAGATACTTGCAAAATACAAAAATTAGCTGGCCATAACCAAACGCCCACTGTGATGTCATGGCTTGTACTACTTATATTGTGTTACTTTATTGTAGTACAATGTAAGTAATGACATCACAGTGGGCATTTGTGTCCCCCTCCACTGGGTTCTCAAATATTTATTCAAGGGTCATAGAACACTGGTTTTGGGCACACAATGTGCTGTATGTGGGCCCTGATTTTATTTTATTTTATTTTATTTTTTTTTTATTTTAATGAATGAGACGTAGCTTATATTGCCCAGGTTGGCTTTGAACGCACAGCCTCGCCTCTTCAAGCGCCAGGACAACTGGCCTGAGCCACTGCCGTGATTTTAATAACGAAGCCCTTCCTGTACAGAGACTCCCGTTTATACATTCTCAAAAATACCTCACCATTGCTGTTCAAGACTTAACGATCGCCCCCTAGTGGTTCCTTAAAATATATTTCTTAAGATAATCTCAATTATTTGTAGAGATAGGGTCTTGCTTTGTCGCCCAGGCTGGTCTCAAGTGATCCTCCCATCTCAGTCTCCCAAAGTGCTGGGATTACAGGCATGAGCCACCGCTCCCCACCATTGTCCCCTAGTGGGAAAGTCCTCAAAGAACGTGTTGCTATTCAGATTGCAAAGGAGCATGAGTAGAACATTTGAAAAAAAACACAAATACTAGCTTTTCCCCTTATGGCAGTTTGTTCGCCAAATTCCTTTTAGAGGAAATTAAGCATTGTAGTGCCTTCTCTTTGATAAGCACTGAGCTAGAAAGAGACTTAACTTTAAGCCTGTAAAGTGGTGTTTCTTAATTCTAATACAGAGGTAAGAGGTTACAGTCTAATACCACTGTGCATAAAATGTTGAGACAAACTCGATTACAAAAAACCTCTCTGCCGTCTTGAGAACACCTCAAGATCCCATAGAATCGCTAAGCATTTGATTAATATTAAAAGAGTTGTAATGTTTTGATCTCATACATCACTACAAAAAGGAGGGTCATTTCCCAAGGCTTTTTTTGGAGGGGAAGAGGTGCATAAACTGTCTTTTTAACCACAGGACATACACACAGAGCTTAAACTTATCACCATTTGAACAGATAAATAAGATACTAAAATAGAGGTGCTTTCAAATGCACAAGTAAACTGACTTGATTCTTGACCACCCAGCATATGCCTATCTTTCTCATCTTTTGCAGGGCATTGGTTTTGTTCTTCTGGAAGTACACAATACTATCTCCATTTGAATTTATATGTAGTAGAAAAAAGATAAAAATTCTTTATCACTATGCATAGTTTTCACATGTGCACAATTTCCTAATACACACCTTACTCAAAAAATAGTCACATACTGAAACTGCTTTCCTCTCTGTAGCTTAATAACTCACATTTAAGGTTTAAAAAATTCTCTTCATTTTGAAACGAAAAAATTGCATAGATGCATTGTTTTTTAAATTCCAAGAGACAGAGGGCTACACACAAGCTGATCACCCAGCAGTTAATTGTTAAACATGTATTTAGACAGATTTATAAAATAATTCTTCTAACTGCCCAGCCACTAACTAGAGATAAAAGTGGTTAATAGAATGAAAGTCCTTTCCTACCACAAACTTTTCTAAAAGGTTAAGAGAAGGGATGGAATATGTGCATATGTATTAATGGCAAGAGAATAGGAAATACAAGCAACTTGACAAGACTAAGTTTATTCTAAGTATAATTTTTATTAATAAAAAGATTAACCATGGCCATGTAAAATGAGTGGCTGGGCTTATAGTTTGCTACACCAATGAAATTAAAAAATTAATACTTGAGAATGTTAACAATAATTTATAATAGCATTCCTTGATAGAGGCATTTTAATTTTAGCAGTAATTTCTCTTAAATATATAAACTAATCCTTAGTGTCATGGAGGAGAATCATCATAGCTACTGATCAATCAAAAAAGAATTTCTGGGAGCTGTTTGGTGGTGTTCTCTCAAGACATACAACCAAGTTGTAGGAAAATCTTCCAAAAAAGATCTGGAAAGCTGTCCAGTCAGAACACAGGAAGAATATCACTGTTTGACACTTCTGACAGGAATATCCCACTTGCAAAGTCAAGTGTGAAGAATAAATAACACAAATTAAGAATTTGTACCCAAGATTCCCAAATAAATTAGTAAAAGTGCCATTAAGAATTATCAGACATAGAATCAACGTGTTCAAATACAAATTCAAATGTGTTAAGTCCAAAAGATACAGTAATTTTATTACATAAAATTTCTTCTGTGTGCTAAAAATGTTAACTTACAAGACATAATATTTGTAGTAGTGTAGAGGGAATCACGATTGACTCATTTCTTTTTCATTATTGAAGAACAGAACAATAGGTAGTGGACATAGAAGCACTCAGAGTCCTCTGAAATTCAAGGTTGTTATATTACGTTCAACCAAAATAAGACTACCATTCTCTAATAATATAAATGCCTGTTCAATTCACCTTTCAAAAATAAAGTCCATTTCTTCTCCATTAAAGTTTCTGCAAGACTGACAAAGGTACATTCTACCTATTAAAAATAGGAGCACTCTTCATCTTTGGATAAGGTATCACCACTTAGGGAAAATGTACTCGTATTACAGATGACCAGATTTTTATTTGAGGCAGCTGTTGGAGGTCATTAAGCACTTTCTGAACGCTGTACCTTTAAAAATGTCTTTAGTATAGCTTTGGAAAACCAAAAATAGAAGAAAAATATCTATGGTAAAGTATATTTCATTCTGACAGCAGTAAAATAAAAAGTATTTAGTGCAGTGTCACTTGATGTTAGTTTTCTGCTCTATGAATGACAAAAAAACTTTTAACTTATTAAAAATGTTTTATAAGTCTTTGACTTAGTATTTTGTAAGGCAAAAATAAAATTGAGCACTGTAGAAAGTATTTAGAAATTAAGTTCTACAAATTTGGTTCCCATTTACAACAATTTCATTAACAGATACTGAGTTAAGTAGAGAGATAAAACGTATCCAATACCGTCATGACAACGGTAAAAAGAAAAAACTCCAGTAGCATTTATAGATTGTGAAATCCTTAATAAAACCAATATATATTCAAAATATGTTCATACATAACCAATACCTCTCCTTCTGCATGTAAAAGAACACTTGTTAAAAAATAATTAACAAAAATACGAATAAAACAATGAAAACCCATTTTGTTTCACTGTGCCTACAGGTATGACATAAAATATTGGCTTTAAGAGGTAGGTTAAAAAGAAAAAGAAAACCAGATTCTCCATTCTTTGTCACTTTTATTCAGTAGTAGGTTTTTTGTTTCCTTATTTTCAGTGCCAGACACGGCGAGGAGTGATTACAGCCAACTGTTACTAAAACATTTGTTCGCAACATATACCCCCTTTATACCACTGACCCCAAACTGACTCATTTTGTGTGCTTTCATTCTTTCTTTTCTTAATATACCACCACCAAGACCGGGTGGAGGGGCAAGGGTAAGAGAGATGAAGGGGAGGAGTCCAGGAGGCCAGAAGAGGAGGAATGCTACAAGCCACAGTAAGAATGAGCTGTATTTAATTTAAAAAAAGGGGGAAGGGGTGTACCCCACAAATGATACAGTAATGAGGATACACAATTAAATCCCATAGCATGACTGAAGGCTTTCACTGTGTTTGACGTCATCACAATGGAAGGCATAAAAAGTGGAGTAAATCAATGTTGATACAGTCCAATCTAGTCCATTAGGCAAGATGGTGCAAGAAGTCATTTAAATTAAAAGTGCCCTACCCTTACCTAAATGGCTAGCAGACATGGAGAACACCACAGTGATGAATCCACAGAGCTTTCTCCATGTAGCTCTAACAATGTGTTGTCGAATGGCACACTGTCAAACACTGGAAAGGGGTGCCGCAATGGACCTCTCTCTTTTATAGGAACGAATGCTAGATTCAACTATCTCAACTAAGCAGGAAGTGGGTTCTTCTGCTAGGAATGCCAACCCTAATTCACTTTGTCTTGAAATATATACAGATTGTTTGTAGTAGCTACGGCAATGATATTTTCCTTGGGGTGCCAGGCTGTGTGAAGGATTTTCTTATTGAAGTCTAGGCTGTCAACACTTATTTCATCTTTCTTTCGCTTGCCGCTTGCACAGACTTTGCGGGGCTTCAGAACCGTGCGAGGCTTATTGTTTTCTCGCGATGCTTCTAGGGTTATGTCTCGCTTTGTGTTTCTGTCAAACATTCTGAAGAAATTATTGTAAGATCCGGTCATGACAACACTGTGAAAGTAGACAGAACACTCAGTCAAACAAGCAGAACAAGAGTTTTTGGGGTTTTTTTGGAGACGGACTCTTGCTCTGTTGCCCAGGCTGGAGTGCAATGGCACAATCTTGGCTCACCGCAACCTCCACCTCCTGGGTTCAAGCAATTCTCCTGCCTCAGCCTCTCGAGTAGCTGGGACTATAGAAGCGCGCCACCATGCCTAACTAAGTTTTGTATTTTTAGTAGAGACAGGGTTTCACCATGTTGGCCAGGATGGTCTCGATCTCTTGACCACATGATCCACCTGCCTCAGCCTCCCAAAGTGCTGGGATTGCAGGTTTGAGCCACCGTGCCTGGCCTCATTTTACTTTTACCACTATAAAAATATTTTAAGCAAACATTTGTAGAAGTATCAGTTTAAAGCAGTGGCAAAGTGTTTAAACTGCCCAAGACACTTCCTTATCAATCCTACTTGCCACCCATTACTGCTCAACGTTTATTAAGTATCCTTACAAACAAAACTTCGTCAAGTCCGAAGCTCTTAATAATTTGGAAAGGGTCTGCTGCTACCACTGCTTACCGCATGGTTCAAATTATTACTGTAAATAAAGATTACTAGATACTGGGGAATTGTTCAAAGTACAAATGATTATCTATTTAGTAATGTCAATTCCCAAAGGACACTTGACAACAATTTTTATCAACCCCTGAAGACAATAAAACAATTTCTTTGAAAATGGTTTATGTAATTTAGATTGACATCCCTGTATCATTTGAGTTTGTGAAGTTTTAATGGATTAGGATGCCTACTCTGTGGCTATTTGAAACTTTAAAAAGGTATCAAATTAGGCCCATATTTCTGTGGCATTCTTGCCAAAAATGTATAGCCCGAATCTAATCACAAGGTAACATTCTATAAAATAACCAGCCTATGTTCTTCAAAATGCTGAGATCACGAAAGATAAGGAGACCGAAGAAGTCTTTCAGAATAAGGGAGACTAACAAGAGATGACAACCAAACGCTGGACTGGATACCGAGCCAGACTGACTCTTCTGCACCATAAAGAACATAGTTACAGTAACTACTCCTAATATTTCTACCATATATATTATGATTAACATAATACATACATAACATACATATGAATTACCACTTGTATGGGGTGTTAATGTAGCATCTGGAAAACTTGGTGTCTCTAACAATCCAAATCATCTGCCACCTGAATGTTTCTAAAACAGTTTAATGGTGGAATAACCACCAAACTGAAGCTTCACCATTTTAATGGTTAGCATGTCAGAAATGTGATCTGGTTCATAAAAGAAAGAAATTTCTATACATTCACTAGCAAAATACAATGCTTAATTCTGCCAGTACTGCTGTGCTGTATCTAAGATTACTAAATTTATTTCAAGGAATTCCTAGGGACAAATGAGGTTAGGACTTAGAATGAAATAGTTAAGTTTCTTTTCTCTAATAAAATTCCTATTTGAATGAGAGGTTTGACTTAAAATCAATTACCTGTCAGATCCATTCCAACAACATTCAAATTTGTCAAATATGCAGTCATTTTCATACAGTGAACAGAGTTTACTTCTGAGGTATTCATGCACCTACGGAAAAAATACAAATATAACACAGTGAAATTAGGACAATTATTTAACAAGTCCGTATCTTTAAAAAAGGAAAAAAAAAAAAAAGCATATAGACACACACACACACACCTTTTAAACCTATTAATCTCAACCTTTTAAACCTATTAATCTCAATCTTCTTAGTAACAATAAAGGCATTTTGTCCTTTTACAAACACACAAGCCCTTCAGGAAGGCACATTTATTTCCTACTGGTATGACGAGGGAAAACTCCATTCTGGGTGCATGCATATCCTTTATAAGCCTGAATAAAACATTCAGGTGAAAAAACACTTGAAAATGGCACAGGTAAGAGGCTAATAAAAGAACATTACAGCAGTATGTGAATATCACTATTGTTGGCTTTCAGTCCATTAACTACTGATAGCAACACTGAAACTGTACTTATTTCTTTCTTACTATTTTTTTTTTTGAGTCAGAGTCTTACTCTGTTGCCAGGCTGGAGCGCAGTGGTGTAATCTCGGCTCACTGCAACCTCCATCTCCCAAGTTCAAGTGATTCCCCTGCCTCAGCCTCCTGAGTAGCTGGGATTACAGGCACACGCCACCGCGCCTGGCTATTTTTTTTGTATTTTAGTAGAGACAGTTGTTTCACCATGCTGGCCAGGATGGCCTCAATCTCCTGACCTCGTGATCCACCTGCGACAGCCTCCCAGAGTGCTAGGATTACAGGTATAAGCCACTGCACCCAGCTACCTATTTCTTTCTTAAATAACATTTTCTGGGCATAAATTTAACTGAAGCTTGTCTTGTCAATTTTAAGTGCACATGTATGCATAGCATAGCATACCCATGCCTTGGTTTGCTGATAAATTATATGGTTATCCTAGGCATATATTATTACAAATTTGGTAGTATCATATATTACTTATAAATAAATCTCATATTAAATAGTCTGGAGAAATATGACACATTTCAACATTATTAATTACAAAGAAAAGTTATTTGTTGTAACTCAAAGGAAAAAAGAAGTGTCTATTTCACCATCTTTTTAAGGAGCTACTTAAGGAGAAATGACAGAAACAAGTAGGTGCCTTCTAAATGTTAGAATTCTCTATTCTATATGAAACAATCTACACTTATTTTCAGTGTACATTTTAACTTTAAATATAGTGGAATGATTCAGGCTACGTCTGTGACATTAAGTGAAAATACAGAGGGTAACAACTCATGTGGGGTCAGGATCAAAAGGGAGCATGTAACACACACACACACAAACACAAAACAGATAAAAAAATACCCTTCAGTCACACAAAACTAAACAAGATGCTGGTACAAATTCGATAAAAGTAGTTGTATCTATATATGATACGTTTGCCTATAATGTGACTACTTTTAATCACTAGATTATAGGTAGAAAAGTAGCAAATCAGGTAAAATTAGGTAGATCATGATAATTTAGCACCATTTTAGGATGCATGTTACAGGGTTTCTCACTACACAGTATGAAGCTAAGGTTCAAATCAATTATTCTCAATGGGAATGAAATGGTGGTGAGGGTAACTGGGAGATGATGTATCAATCCTGGCAGTTACACAAATAGAAGTCATTTCTCAGTATCCAAGAACCCCAGGTATACCCAAATCTGCAGTTAGCCCTTCACAGATGAAGTTTTGGCCCTCTATATATTTGAGGGGTTTGCATCCCTCAAATACTGTATATTCAAATGTGCATTAGTTGAAGAAAAACTCTGTATGAGTGAACCCATGTAGTTCAAATCCGTGTTGCTCAATAGTTAACTACACTCTGAAAGCAAAGCAGTATTTTCTTTTTGGCTTTGGTTTCAGTGCAATTATTTATTCTGAAATTTCTTTTTTTGAGACGGAGTTTCGCTCGTTACCCAGGCTGGAGTGCAATGGCGAGATCTCGGCTCACCGCAACCTCCGCCTCCTGGGTTCAAGCAATTCTCCTGCCTCAGCCTCCCGAGTAGCTGGGACTACAGGCACGTGCCACCATGCCCAGCTAATTTTTGTATTTTTAGTAGAGACAGGGTTTCACCATGTTGACCAGGATGGTCTCGATCTCTTGACTTCGTGATCTACCCGCCTAGGCCTCCCAAAGTGCTAGGATTACAGGCGTGAGCCACCGCGCCCAGCCACATATCAAATAGAATCTTGGTTTATGTTTGTCAGAGGACTTAAAAGTTTGAGAAACATACTTCCAAGTTTATTGAGAATATATAACATGACTAAAGTATAAGTATAAATTAAAGTGACTTCAACACTGCAGTCTAGGACCTAGCACAGGTTTGTGCTGGCCTTTACCCTGTTCCAGGCTGTGTACTTCTTCATTCTCTTCTCTGTCTGATGTAGTGGACATGGATCAACAGTAGTGGCTGTCTGATAAGAGAATCAAGAACTGACATCCAACATCAGATAGACAACTCCTAAAGCCATCTGCTAAGGCTTTCAAGCCCTTCTCCTTTAGCAGAACACAACAGTTATCTGCCAAAAGGCAGAACACCAGTCCATCTGACTTGGCACACCAAGTTTAATCTCTAGTTCAGCTACTCCCACAACCCGAGCAGGCGCACCTCTACTAGGAATGGCCACTTTCCCCAATCCCCTTCCTGCCCAGAACTTCATGAAGGGTGCTCTTCCTTCCTCACTTTAAATGTACATAGTGGCAGGAAAAAAATGTCAATACTGAACCAAATGGGTAGCAAAATCACACTTTAACTGCAAAACTCAAGAGACGACACAACCTAGGTAAGTATATATACATTTAACATAAGGAAAAGCAGCATACTCATAGATCTCTGAGGGAAAAGGCCTAATAGTGAACAAACACCACACAGGGATTAAAACCTAGTAACAAAATCCTTCTCTATACAAAGTAAACAGCGTATATGCTCATTGAAAGAAAAAACTGCAAATACCTGGTATGTTTCCACAGGCCTGTTTTCCATATTTAAGTCCCAAATTTTGACTGACAAATAGTCTCTAGTCATCATATATCGACCACTATGGCTGAATTTTACATCCGAAATAGAGGAGATGATTTCGGAAAAAAATGACCTGTTACTGGGATCTTCAGGTTCTTCAAACACTAAAAACAAAACAAAACAACACAAAAAGGGCAAAGTGTACAATATTCTGGCTTGGACAAAGCATTTCCTAAACAACTGTTCACAAACTCCCTACAAGTGAGATAAAATGCCAGGCTAATAAAGAACTGGAAAACATCTCTCTGGCTAGAATTCTCCTGAAAGCTTCTTTGGATAATTGAATACTGAAGTCGAAGATGCACAAGTATGCTGTATACTTCCAGACTCATGTGACTAATTTAGAACCAGACTCACCTGGGACTTCTGACTTCAGTGCACCAGGTTGATTGGTATATTCCTGCAGTATACCTCACTGCCTGCCTATATCACCATGAGAAACACACCATCCTCACCCATCCAAATTCACACCAGGATTTTATTTTCTAGTAGCCAGGTAAAATTATTTTGGTAACAGGCATGTATCCATTTTCATGAGTTAATATTCAACAAGACAAGAATAGTGTATCCTGAAGTTTTTAAACCAAAGTTTTTATTTATTTACTTTTAAGCCAAGCAAACCTCTTCTCAGAAGAAATCTTCCTAGAAAGCTCAGAATAGGAAGGGAGGAATAAGGGAGGATGGGACAAAGAAAGGAGCAGCTCTACTTGAATACAAGATTAGAGAGCCCAACACAAGTTCCCAAAGAACAACAACATTCCACAAGAAATACATTTCTTGGCAATCAATAGACATGCCCTCCAAGAGAGCTTAACTATGTGCTTCCAGGGAATAATCTGTAATGCCTCATGAGGAGGGAGGCAGATTACCAAGGGTACAGGTGGCTCTGGACATACAGGTTTCAGACTTGTAAACCTCTGTAATTACACTCATCATGTGTGAGGCTCATTTCAGTCAAACAGAATAGGTAATCATTTTAAGGAAAGACAAACTTACATTTTAATCATTTTAAGAAAAGAGAAACTTACATTTAGAATGTCTATCACAAAGGGCAGATGCCCTCATGTCACAGAGCCGAATAGTTCCTTTACTGCTGCTGTATACAAATGTGTTACAGCTGTTTGGATGGAATTCCGCTGCTGTAATCACCTCTGTTAGCTCTTCCATATTGGCAGGCTTGATATCCACAATGTCTAGATAGCATTTTATTAAGGAATTTCCACTTAGAAAAAAAAGGGCAAATATAATTCTACATCCCTTAAACCTAAAATCCACTCACAGACGTAAGCACAAGTATTAATTCTGAATTGCATTCCACTCTTTTTATGAGCATAAATTCCAAAGGGATTAAAACTTTTTTTTTGAGACAAGAGTCTTTCTTGCTCTGTAGCCCAGGCTGGAGTGCAGTCACATGGGCTCAACTCACTGCAACCTTTGCCTCCTGGGTTCAAGGAATTCTCCTGTCTCAGCCTCCCAAGTAGTTGGGACTACAAGCACATGCCACCACGCCTGGCTAATTTTTTGAATTTTAGTAGAGATGGGGTTTCACCATGTTGCCCAGGGTGGTCCTGAACTCTTGAGCTCAGGGAATCTGCCTGCCTCCACCTCCTAAAGTGCTAGGATTACAGGAGTGAGCCACTGCACCCAGCCTGGAATTAAAACTTTTAGTGCTAAAAACTACCTAAATGAACAATCTCAGAATAGAACAGGCAAGTTTTAAATCATTGTAGCAGGGGTTCCCAACCCTTGGGCTACAGACTGGTACTGGTCCGTGGTCTGTTGGAAACTGGGCCACAGAGCAGGTGAGCATCGGCCAAGCAAGCATTACTGCCTGAGCTCAGCCTCCTGTCAGATCAACAGCGGCATTAGAGTCTCATAGGAGCTGAACGCCATTGTGAACTGCACATACGACGGATCTAGATTGTGTGTTCCTTATGAGAATCTAATGCCTGTTGACCTGGGGTGGAAGTTTCTTCCCGAAACCACTGCCCGACCACCCCATTCTGTGGAAAAATCGTCTTCCATGAGACCAGTCCCTAATGCCAGTAAGGTTGGGGAACACTGATTTTATAATACAGAGGTCTGTCCAAGTAGGGCACAAGTCTCAAAAGCCATAACGAAAAGACTGGTGATACATTTATCTTCATAAACGGTAAATAGTAAGAGAATTCCAAAACAAAACCCTCAAGAGGATAAAAAAGGAAAACTGCACCACAAACAACAGAGTTAATTTACTTAACATAAAGTGCTTTAAAAAAATAAATCTATGGCCGGGCATGGTGGCTCCTGCCTGTAAATCCCAGCACTTTGGGTGGCGCCAAGGTGGGCGGATCATGAGGTCTGGAGTTCAAGTCTAGCCTGGCCAACATGGTGAAACCCTGTTTCTACTAAAAATACAAAAAAATTAGCCAGGCATGGTGGCACGTACCTGCAGTCCCAGCAATTCGGGAGGCTGAGGCAGAAGAATTGGCGGAACCCAGGAGGTGGAGGTTGCAGTGAGCCAAGACTGCGCCACTGGACTTCCAGCCTGGGCGACAGAGTAAGTCTCCATCTCAAAATCAAATCAAATAAATAAATAAACATATCCAGTGGGAAAAAAATAGAAAAGAACAAAAAGAAATATAAATGTCTGATGAATGTGAAAAGATGCTGAAGTCTATGATGATTATAGAAATGCAAATAAAAACAACAAAAGAGAACTGTATCACTAAGAAGACTGGTAAAGGTATAAGGAAACAGACTCTTAAACACTGTTGGTAGAGTATAAATTATGGTAAAGCTCTGTTAACTTTTCAAATAGTATCTATTTGTACAATATAGTATATTAACAGCAGTAATAGCTGCTGACATTTATCAAGAATTTTAAAAAACAAATACATTCATATACATCTCTATATGTATACATTATATGCATGTGTACAGATACTTATGTTTATCACGCATCCGTATGTGCACAGAACTTGAAGAGTACAATATAAACAATAAAAATGAGGATTGGAGAAATTTTTTCAATAGAATATTTTTATTGACCCAATCATGCATCATGACTTGCATGAATTTCTTTTTCTGTCCTTAATGAGACTATAATAAAAAATTCAAATAACAATACTCCATAATTTGATTAGAAGAAAAAATTTTTTTTTTCTTTTTTAGAGACAGGGTATTGCTCTGTCACTCAGGCTAGCGTGCAGAAACAAGACCATAGCTCACTGTATCCTTAAGTGACCTTTCTACCTCAGTCTCCCAAACCACTGGGATTACAGGCATGACCTACCATGCACAGCCCTCACAAATGTGATTTTCTAAAACAAAAAACTAAATTATAAAAAAATTCCTATTTTCACAGATACAATAGACAAACTCCTTAAAATTCCATGAATCCAATTTTTAAATCAATACATTATGCCCTTTATGTTTAGCAAATAACTTTCTCCAGTATTCCATTACTCAGGTACAAAGAAAAAATAAGGTGCTATACATATATAGAGAGACTATAAAAATGAATCAATTCATGAAGGAGAGATGAAATAAATCCAATATGAGCACAACATGCCTTCTTCACCAAACACCAAAGAAAACCAAATGGATACTAAAACTCCTGTCCGTAATTTCCAGATGCCAAAGATTAATCCGCAAATCATCTGCAGATAAATATGTCTCATAATCACTATTAATAGAAATTGAGTTGATGTGATATGTATGAGCATTGGCAAATATTCTTCGTGGACTGGCCTCAACCATTAGATCCATAGGCCTAAAGACTGGCACCTGTCAATAAGACACATGAAAAACAGAAATTACAAAAGGCTCAGTTTCAAATAGCAATTACGATTCAGAAAACTTCATTTTAGTTTTTGAGAATATAAAATAGAACAATACTACATAGACTTAATTTCAAAAAGCAACTGATGTTGATCCTTTCAAGTGCTGAAATGAAAAGAAGAAAAATGAACAATGTGGATAATATATCTTCTTTTTCTGGTAGCAATACTATTAGAATTTGAAGTTCTTAGTTCCAATTTCACTTGAAAGACATGCGAAGCTAATAAATGTTTATGGTTTAAAATAAAGAAGCTAAAAAGAAAATTAACCCATAACATCCAGTTCTTGGTATTTTTTTAGCTACAGCTAGATGATTTTATCTATATCTACTTTTTTGATTTCCAAACAAAATTTATCTTGAAACCTCGTAATAGCTAACATTACAAACCTGGGACTGAGTCTGATGGCATGAAACACTGTCTTGTGTTTTAATCCTGCATCTGTCCCTGGCCAAAGTGAAACCTCTATGTAGGTCAGTTTCTATGCTGAAATGAGTCATTCAATGTTCTACCTGATTACAGAATTACTGGGAAAGGGGAGACAGACTGTAATTATTCCTATTCAAGCTCTGCTCAGGGTTTGAGTTATATAATATGAACACAAACACGATTTACGACATTTCTTATGTACTTACTCGCAGTGTAGTAACTGTAGTGGGATCTCTATACCTTCCATCTTCCTCTTTCAAGTTATACCCTTCTGGTCTTTTGTCCCTTTCACTGATTTTCCATAATTTTATTGTTTTATCTGGGAAGAAAATAAAGAAAGTCCTTAAAATAAAAGGGTAATACTGAGGAAGAAGAAAAACACTTTAAGGCATTTAAAATATGCTATTTCACATTTCACCTAAAATAACTCCATTAAAAAAACTCTCTAATCTGACTTACTAAAAAATTTCCTATTATCAGCTGAATAAAACCATACACACATAGAAATAAAGAACAAAGATCACAAATTTCTACATTAATAGCACTCATATAAATTCCATGTGACAGTCAAATCAAGTCACAGCCAAGTCTCTATCCCTATCCCTTAAAAGTAATTAAAGCTAGAGGGGAAAAACTTCATATGCATGTGTGGTGTATGCAAACACATATGTCTATACATACATGTAAACATATACTCATATATGCTCAATAATGAATTTTTAAAAATTTAAAGGGAACAATGAAGTTGATTAAGACTGACTATATGTACAATCAAAATAGTAAAGCTGGTCTCCCCTGCTCTCACTTCTTAGCAGATCCTATCAAAGACTCCACAGAGGCCTCCAAAGGACTGGATGCCTCCTTTTTTAAACCTTTCCCCCTCCTTTATCAGGGTTCATAAAGTAGGAACGGGGCGTGTAGAAAACTGACTGATTAAGGGCATACATCCCCAAGTCCTTCAAGAAGACAAATTCCTGGGTATCAAGGATATATATAATGGCATCTATTTAAAAACAAACTTTTGTTTTACAATTAAGTTTAGATTTACAGAAAAGTTGCAAAAATTGTGGTGTGCCATATATCCTTTACCCAGTTTCTCTGTCAACATCTGTTTGTCAAAACTAAGACATCGACATTATATATTACTATTAACTATAGACTTCATTTGGAGATTTAGCCAGGGTTTCCACTAACACTCCTTTTCTGTTACAGAATTCAAACACTACTGCATTTTAGTCAAGTTTCCTTAGTCTCTCTGCTTTTAAGTTTCTCAGACTCGCCTTATTTTTCTTGATCTTGACAGTTTTGAGTAGTGATGGTGACGTACTTTGTAGAATATCCCTCAACTGGACTTGCCTGTTTCTTCATGATCAGACTGGGACCATGGGTTTTTAGGAAAAGAACAGAGAGGTGAAGTGACTTCTCACAGCACTGTTCCAGGTGATACATAGTATCAACATGACTTACAGATGGTGGTGTTAACTTTGGTCATTTGGTTAAGATAATGTTTGCCAGACTTCCCCACTATACAATTACTCTTTCACCCTTGCCTTATGCTATTCTTTGGAAGTGAGTCACTAAAAGTCCAGCCCATACTTAAAGGGAGAAAAATAAGTTAAACTCCCTGTAGGGAAGAGTATGTATTCACATCATATTCAGAATTCTGCTGCAGGAAGCATCCCTTCTCTCCATTTATCCATTCAATAATTCATTTATATCAGTATAGGCTCATGTATATTGATTTAAAACTGTTATAATCATAAAATACCATTCTTTTAGAAAAAATCACACTCCTAATGATCTTTCATAAACAATGGGTGTAACAAAATTGTTTAAAACAGTATATAAAGCCATTTTAGGAAAACAGTTAAAAACAACTGGGAGAGATACCAGTGACTCTAGCCTGGTAATCTCTGTACCATAGAGAACAAAAAGAAGGATAGTTGCCCCTACGGATGCTCTTCTCAATGATGAAGTATAAACAGAGAAAAGCTGCTAACTTTGATAATCTGTAATCTATTTTTCTTCTACACCCTATGTGATCTTGTTTATAATTGTCTTGTAGTTCAGTCATACAGGTTTTCTATGTGCTATTTAGTTTATAAACGTATACAATTTATAGACAGGTATAAGCTTGGCCTAAATCTGTATTTTGAGAAGTATTTGTGGTGAGGATGACAACACCCCTGTCCCTGGCCTAGTTGTCTTGTGGCCTGTTTAAATCCATCCTCCTTATTAAAGATCCAAATAAAGAAACCACAATGTATTTATAAAACTTTCAGATGAGATGAAATTAGTTTGTAGTACCTAATAGTGTTTACAGGAAGAAAGCTCTTTAAAAATATTTTTTTCAATTAACACAAACATAGGACACATAAGAATTAGGATAGATACGTTATTTCAGTATAGTGGGGACAAGGCAGGCAGGAAATTGTTCCCCTGAATTAACACTGACAACTAAAGCACTGCAGAAGCTGCAGAAGAAGAGTTCCTCTCACCACAAGCAGAGGGTACGAACAGGGAAAACCAAGCTGCCACTTCCTTTGTGGGAATGCAGCTTTATGTAAGACCTTAAAAACTTATTAACAAGACACTGTTAAAACACATCCTATTTATGAGTGAATTTTGTATTATTCATTTATGTAAGACCCATGGTCAACAGGTCAGTTTCACGTTTTCTGCAGTGTGTAATTCAGAGGGCAAAAGATTAAAGAAAAAGAGAATTAAAACACTTGAAGGAACATTAAATTAACTTAATAAGAAGTTGACTATGAAGCCCTTTAAGTAAAAATGATCTGGGAAACCCAGTTCATAATGATCATGGAAAGCCAATGCAAAGATTTCTGTAAGATTAATTTTGGTTAATCAAACCTGGAAAGTTTGGTACTACTTTCCAGCATTCTCCCATAGCTCTAGTTTTTATATACACCCATTACATTGGGAGGAGGGGGTGGTGGTGGTACTATGCTCTAACTCACAGAGAAAACTACACAAAATAATATAAAAGATATCACTCAGAATCAACAGACGTTGTCATTTTTCTCTAAATTTCTCTCTTTCCAAATAGTTTTTCATAAAGAGTTCAAGTCCTACTCTTCCCATCCCTTTCCCATCATACCCAGTCACAATAGTTCAAACGATTCTCATAATCTGCTTTATCCTTCCACATTGGACCATATTATCAAGCACTATTTTTAGCATTAAAAAATACAGCCTCCCTCCGAAGTTAGTTGTATTTAGTATTAAGTAACAAAAAACAAAAATCTGCAATGTATTCTATAATGTCTTTAAATAAGATTTAATCCACACAAGGTGAAATACGATTTGCTTCCAAATAACAATGAGGAGGAGGGGAAGGAGAAGCATCCAAGAAACACACTGGCCATGAACTGAGGAGTGTCCGAAATGCATGATGAAGATATGTGGGTCTTCATTATACTATTCTCTTGACCTCAGCCTACATTTTAAAAGTTCTCTTAATAAAAAAGCTGATTTAGCCCTATAAGCAATAAACTGCCATAAAATATTCCAATATATAAAATGTTAACAACACACTTCCCTACGGACTTCTACTTCTAAATGTAGAAATTATATAAATGGTTTAATTATGTATCATCTGATGCCAAAGAACAGTGTCTCAAATATCTGAGATATTGAACAGTGCCTAAAATATCTGAAGCTATTTGAAATAACTTAGTTTACCATATAAATTAAAATTGACCTAAGACTAGAAGCTAGCATATAGCAGAAGTGAACTGTTCCCTCCATCCATGGTGCTGTGAGTTACACACTTTAAATAGTTATTTCTGTTTATTTTTCTTCTAATAAGAAGAGAGGGGAATGCAGTTTATTGTGATAAGATAGAAGGCAGAGGGTACAAATCTCAATGGACTGGTTGGGAGAGCTTTCACGATCCAGCTACCCAGAACCTAAAGGATGTCCTCAGTCACTCTAATGATTCCCTTTAGACTCAAGACCCCAACCAAGTCCAAACAATTCACAGGAAAAAGTTTTTTATGAGAACAAAGAAAAAGCACCCAACTCATCATAAAGGATTTGCTGATAGAGCCATTACTAACTTTTAATCCTCACTTAACTTTTCCTGGGTCAGGCGTGGTGGCTCACACCTGTAATCCCAAGCCCTTTGGGAAACTGAAGGGGCGGACTGCTTGAGCCCAGGAGTTTAAGACCAGCCTGGGCAACACAGGGAGATCCATTCTCTACAAAAATTTTTTTAAAAAATTAGCTGGGTGTGGTGGCACACACCTGTGGTCCCAGCTACTCAGGAGACTGAGTAGGGGAGGTCAAGGCTGCAGTGACCCATGATTATACCACTGCGCTCCAGCCTGGGCAGCATATATTGTCTCAAAAAACAAACGACTTTCCTGGGCAAGTATACAAGAGAGGAATCTCCTTCCAGCCATGTGGATTGCTGGGCTGGGAAGAAGGCAATATGCTAATAGAAGTCAAGTAGGAGGAGTGCTCGCTCTCCTATAGAGTATCCTGGAATGGAGACCATCCTTTGAGCATTTTCTATCTGTAGTTTGAAATACTCCGTGTAGTTTAGGAACACCTAAAAAGGAGGACTGAATTAACATTTATTGAGCACTTTCACTCATGATGTATGTAAAGAGTTATTTAATATTCATAATAATACGATTAAAAATTACTATCTCTAGTTTGCTGATGAAAACTCAATTCACTGTTAGTAACCTGCCCAAGATTACAAGACTGAGAAGTGACAGAAACAGTACCTGTCGTAAATCCAATGGTATAGCAGCCCATTCTTTCCACTACAAACTAGGGGTGTAGTAAACAAAAAAATTGGTATCTGAGGGTCTTTCAGAAAATCTAAAAACTGCAAGTAAACAGTAAAAAAGTGAAAGTAGAGTTTACATTCTGTATAGAAAAAAAGTCCTTTTTACAAGTATCTCTGTTAAATGATTTCTCTTTGAGAAGAGTAACCCAGTCTACAGGATATGTGCAACAGGTATGTACACACAGTGGGCACATGGAAAGAAAGTATGTATACTTACCGTTGGTAGACAATAAAAACTGAGCAGCATTTTTCTGGGGTAACCACCTAATTTTGTTGATTTTTTCTTCTATTTCTAAACTTTTCAAGTAGTCAAACTCTGGTTCATGGCTCTGGAAGGTGCTGTAAACATTATATTCTCCTCTGCTATGAGACTGGATTTTGTTCTAAAATGGAAACAAAAATATTTGGACCACTGTTGAAAAATATTTCAAAAGAATCAAATATGTAATCAATTGCAAAGGACCCTGCAAATTCCTGATAGCCCATTAGCTGTGTCTTTATACGATCACATTTTGTTTTTTTATATTGCTAAAGACATTCAAGGAATAAATGAGAAAACTTAAGAGGGGAAAAAAGGCTAAATAAAGCTGAATAAATAAGCTCAATTCATTAGGGAAATAATGACATTAAAGTATGGATCAATTTGATTGCTAATTTACTATATGTATTTAACAGTACAGAGGCATATGAAGGAAAAAAAACTCTGAACACTCATAATAAGGGAGTTCATCTAGAATGTAGTGATTAAAGAAAGGCTTGCTCAGAAAGACAACAAGCACACCTTGTTGCTCTGCCCACTTTAGGGTCAACTCCCAATCTGTTATTTAATCTGATGTATCGTCCTTCTTTTCCTTTCTGATGTCCATCTTTTGGTTATTTCCCTGCTGAAAGCTTCTTTTAAAAGAAGCACTCGCATAACTGCAGGGATCCAATTTAACCCCTACCTCCCACCCAAAAACCACTGTTACAGACAGCTTTGCTACCGATCAAGTCCATGCTCAGCATTACCCAGCAATGGCTCCATGCACCCCCATCAACAACTGCTTACTCCCCTTAAACTGGCTTTCTTATCTTATGAACCTGACACACACTAATGATTTCATTTAGTATCACTATGAAAGAATAGAATTTAACCTATCTGATAAAGGGACTACTTGTGAAATTACTTCAGTTAGCATTAATATCTCAGCAAAAGCGAGAATTATAATCATATTCAGAATTTCATCTTTTGTCCTATTATTACATCAAAGAACCACCTATGGAAAAAGTTTAAAAAAAACAGAATTAGGTATTGCTGACAGTCAACTATTTTAAGTAAAAGTCAGTTATCCTGTGAAATGTTTAGGACTTCTTGGTAATAAAAACAGCCTACTGCTATTGTCCATAGCAAAAAGAAACCTCACTGAATCATCTTGAAAGTCTGTTTTGGGTTATTTTTTCCAGTAGCCTGACTATCTGGGTTGTTGATTCAAGGATGGTTGTATTTGAATCCTTGGACAGCAGTATCAATTATTAGAGAGCAAGTCTGCCAATGTTAAGACTGCAGTGTCCCACAAAACGATCCACATCGGGGATACATCGAGGGTAAAAATCAGACTGAGTCTTGGTGTCATCGCCATAC
The DNA here is from genome assembly GCA_004027835.1 of Alouatta palliata. Lineage (NCBI taxonomy): Eukaryota > Metazoa > Chordata > Mammalia > Primates > Atelidae > Alouatta > Alouatta palliata. Next base: position 33,832 of record PVKV010005089.1, on the reverse strand, counting down.
CTACACACCAAATTAGACAGTCTATTCCATTAACATACACATTATATATATAAAGTACTCCAATATCACTTTAAAGTTCTGCAAATCTTCGGCCTAAAATGAATCACCCAGTCTCACAAAGCTTATCATTATACTCTACAAGGAAGCCACAACACCACTAAGGAGGCAACTCAATTTTTAACATAAATCCTGCATTTTAGACTGGTTTTTCATTTAACACTTTAAAGAGACTACAGTATACAGCACTAGGTACATTAGGGCGTAGAGGGACAGAATCCCCACATTCAAGTAACTTGTGTACGTCAAACTTTAGTCAAAGTAGAAACTGGTTACGGTCCACACAATTAAGGTAAGCAATATGAAGGGCCAGGGGTGAGCCACACATTGTATTTGATGAGTTAAGAAAGGCACAAAACTACAGAACTATTTTCTGAAACAGAACATGAACATCTTCCTGTAGGCTCAAGCACAACAACATGGGTCTACTAAACATGATCTCTTATGGAATTCAAAAACAAAATCACAGAGGTGTATGGCAGTTTCAATGGACTGCAAGAAGCTCTTTGCAACAGGAAATAAATATTTGTATCACAAAATGAGAAAATTCTGTCTAAAAAGTTAAAGACGCCAGGGATGAGCACATGCACTAGCCTCACCTCTCTCCTGAAACTTTACTAAAATTATCATAACAGAATTTTTAATAACAAGTCCACAAGACAGAGTAATGGTAGAAATGAACAGTAGCAGTAACAAAACAGAAGAGGCTATAAAACAGATGGGTATGAGTGTTAACTAACAGCAGACCACCGAGAGCTGCAGCAAACTTTTATTAACACTTTGGGAGGGGATGTTTAGATTATAATGACCACAATAGCACTGTTCCCTGCACAAACCAAGCACAGTGAGCAAGACTGAATAAAAAGAAACATAGCCATATACTCAACACTGAGCCACTCAAATGAGAATGCATCAAAATCGAAGGCAGTGTTTTTGTTTTGAAACCTTGCCTATAGTCACTGAGAACTGTGACACATCCTTCAACAATTCATACTGGGTTTACCTGCACAGGATTTTCACCTCCCTCTTTTCTTGCTTGCCTTTATGATCACTATGAGAATCACCTTAACCATACAAACTATTTGCACGATATTTTCTACAGTAAGTTTAGATGTGCTTTATTCCCCAGCACCTGTAATAGTATGTGGCACATATAACAGATATTCAATCAAGATTTTCAAACCAGGACTCAGAATGAGATACGTCACATACTTTACATACATTAAAAACACAGGACACAAAACCAACATCACACATTCTCAACACAGATGCAAACAGAATTCACTAGTATATAAAGGATTATCATAACCAAGTTTTAAAGCAAAGTCATAAAGACGGTGTACTGGCACGAGGATAGACCAACATGCCGATGAAACAGAACAGACGGTGCAGAAACAGGCCTCAATGATGACAAAGGCTGCCTTGCTGGGCAATGGGGAAAGGATGGTCTTTTCACTCAATGGTTAGGTCAGTTGACTATTCATAGGAAATAAAATGAAGCTCAACCCTTCCCCTAAACCACACATGTAAATTGATTCCAGATGAACTAGAGATAGAAATGTGAAGGTACAATAATTAAGTTCTAAGATAGCACAACCCAACAGAACTTTTCTGCACTGATGGCAATAGTCTGTATCTGTGTTGTCCAGTATGGCTGCCACTAGTCATGGTGAGTACTAGCCACACACTGAGCACCTAAAATGTGGCTACTGCAACTAAGGAAGTTAATTTTACAATTTATTTTTAATTAATTTATATTAATTAATTTATTTGTTTTTAAGGTAGTAAGGCTGACTTTATTCAAAGAGAACCACGGAGACAGGGACCACTGCAACAGGGTCTTGCAGTAGGTGGAAAGAATGGACTCAACTCCCCGTTAATTTAAATAGCCACATGGATCTAGTGGCTACAGAACGAGTCATCCAGTTCTAAAACATAATGAGACTATCTTCCTGGATCTTGGGAAAGAAAAGTAGTAACCCTTAGAAAAATACTGATCAATTGGATTATATTAATAATCTCTATCTATAACTACACTAGTCAGAAAATGAAAAGGCAAATTACAGAATGAAAAATACTTCTAACAAATGTGTGGATTTTTTTTTAAACAGATGGGGTCTTGCTATATTGCCCAGGCTGGTCTAAATTTCCTGGGCTCAAGTGATCCTCCCAATTCAGCCTCCCAAAGTGCTAGGATTACACGCGTGAGCCACTGCCCCTGGCTCCTCCAACAAATGTAAAAGAATAAGAGTTCATCTGCAGAAAGTGTGAAGTCTACAAATCAGTAAGAAAAATGACATACAACCCAGTAGAAAATTGTAAGAGATTTCTACAGTCACTTCTAAAAGAAAATACTGAAATAGTCAATAAACATATAAAAAGAAGCTTTGGCCAGGAGCGGTGGCTCCCGCCTGTAATCCAACACTTTGGGAAGCCAAGGCAGAGGACTGCTTGAGGCCAGGAGTTCAAGATCAGCAAAGAGTGAGACCATCTCTACCAAAAAAACGAGAAAAAAAAATTAATCAAGTGTGGCGATGCATGCCTATAGCCTCAGCTACTGGGGAGGCTGAAGTGGGGGGATCACTTGCATCCAGTAGTTTGAGGCTGCAGTGACCCGTAATTGCATCACTGCACACCCCAGCCTGGACAACACAGAAACACCCTTTATCTAAACAACACAACAATCCGTAATTGCATCACTGCACACCCCAGCCTGGGCAACACAGAAAAACCCTATCTCTAAACAACACAACAATGCAATCTCAATGTGAATCCAGAAAGTAAGTACAAGGCCGGGTGTGGTGGCTCACCTGAGGTCAGGAGTTCGAGACCAGCCTGGCCAACAAGGTGAAACCCTGTCTCTACTAAAAATACAAAAATTAGTTGGGCATGGTGGTGAACACCTGTAATCCCAGCTATTTAGAAGGTGAGGCAGGAGAAATGCTTGAACCTGGGAGGCAGAGGTTACAGTGAGTTGAGATTGTGCCACTGCACTCCAGCTTAGATGACAAAGCAAGACTTCATCTCAAAAAAGAAAAGAGCAAATAAGTATAAACTTAATCATACCCATAAAGTGTTAAATTTTGAAAGACCGTTAATACAACACAAAGCACTGGCAAACATGCAGAACATCCATAAAATGTATATACTGTTTACAAGAGTACAATTAGCAGAACCATTTTTTACTGTGCTGTCTGCTAACAGTGAATGCCTACCCTATGGTACAATAATTCTATTCATGAGTGTGCAGCAAAAACATGATCAAGAATGTTCATAGCAGCATTACTCATAATGGATAAACTGGCTTTCATTTATTCAAAGTTCTAAAACTACAGGCCAAAATAAGTGTGAGAAGACAGGCTTATAAAGGAGAGGAAAAGAAACGAGAAGGGTTTTTGAAGTGTGGGAAGTTCTATTTCTTGACCTAAATGTTTGCTAAGTAATAATCTACTAGTGTTTTATGTACTTTTCTGTGTCCATTTAAATATTTTTAAATATATACCACACAGCCACTATGGAAAACAATGTGGAGAGTCTGCAAAAAAGCTAAAAACAGAACTATCACATGATCCAGCAATCCCACTTCTGGATTTTATCCCAAAGAAGTGAAAATGGGACCTCAGAGGTGTTTGCACAGACATCTTTATAGCATTATTCTCAAAAGCCAAAAAGGTAGAAGTAGCCCAATCAATGATTCCAACAGTCTCTTCATCTCCCTAACTGGGGGGCACTATTTCAACCTGAGATAACACTGAGAGTAGATAAAACCAAACATTACAAAGTCATAGGTACAACATGAGTCTCTTTCTGTAAAACAAAAATCCTCGAGAAAACAAAACACATATATACACACACATCCACCCACCCATCAAAACTAAGCAATACTTCCCCTTAAATGACCAAAAAATGAAAAACGTGATAATGACCACTGTTTTAGCGATAGAAAGACAAAGTCACATACTACTGGTAGAAGTACAAGCTGATCCCACAAGCCACAAGTTTATTGAACCTTGTCACCTAAATTATAGGATGGGCTGTGTTCTTCCCAGCTATTCAAGCATCCCTTTCTACTCAATGGTTGCAACAGTCTCTTCATTTCCCTGACTGGGAGGCAATATTTCAACCTGAGAAAACACTGACAGTATATAAAACTAAACATTACGAAGTGATATGTACGACATGAGTCTCTCATTCTATAAAACAAAACAAAAATCCCTGAAAAAACAATACACACACACACACACACACACACACACACACACACACAAAATCTTTATTCCTGTTATGAGATGATTTTGGCTGTATTCTTTGTGGAAATGATACACATTTTTCATATTTTCTACAATAAACATACTAAGTATATAGTCAAGAGTTAAAGGCAACATCTGAAAGAATTTCACTTTTTGCAACAGCTACTTCTAAAATAAATAATTCCATTGTGTTTTTACAGGCTGAGTATCCGTTGTCCAAGATGCTTGGGACCAAACATGTTTCTGACTTCACATTTTCTTCCATATTTTGGAATATTTACATATATATGATACATTTTGGGGAGGGGACCCAAGTCTAAACAAGAAATTCAGTTGTTTCGTATACACCTTATACATATAGCCTGAAGGTAATTTTATAAGCATTTTAAATAATTTTGAATATGAAACAAAGTTTTGACTGTGATCCATCACATGAGGCCAGGGAAATTTTCCACTTGTGGTATCACGTCAGCACTCAGTAAGTCTCCAATTTTCGAATGCTTTGGATTTTGGGTTAGGAATGCTCAACCTGCAAAAATGTAACAAATATTTACTATGCTCCATGAAAAAAAATTTAAAAATTTTAGAAAATATTAAATATTTTATATTTATCTTATATAAATGAAACTCTGCAAAAATGTAGAAAGTATTTACTTTGCTCTGTGAAAAAAAACTGAAAAATTTTAGAAAATATTTTATTATTTATGAAAATGAATAAAAATGAAACTGTAAAAACATAGGAAATATTTACTTTGCTCCATGAAAAAAATTAGAAATTTTAGAAAATATTATTTTTATTTCATATAACAGAAAATAAATGAATATTTTTTACGCCTCCCAATAGAACACTACTAAAACTTACTGTTTATTAATGTTTCTTTCATCTACGTGGTGTAGGCAATCATTTGTTTTAAATTTCATAGTAGTATAAAAGTATTTTAAAAGAGTCAGTGTCTTGTGAAATAGCCATTCACCATTCAGGGATAGTGGCAGAAATGGTACAAAACAAAATTAAATGATACCTGATAACTACTATCAACACAGGGAACTTTCTAGAATAAAGCAAAATACAAGTCATTCAATGAACTAAGCAGAAAACCAAAAAGAAATCTCAAAACTTTCTCTAAACTAACGATAATGATGGTCCTGGAGTATTTCAAGATTTTGCAAGGCCTTATTAAATTATATTCAGTAAGTTAATACTCATTCACTGAGTGCCTATTATGTATTATATACTAAGTACAATTTGGAAGCATATCAGTCACAATTTCCTATTCAAAAAACAATACAGTGGGAGGGATACCTGGTTGCAAACAATGAGAAAGTCAAACCAAGTAGCATTATTCTTTGCCTATAAGATAGTCAACATTTAAAGGAAATGCATAAAATACAATACAATATAATGCTTTAAAATCTAAAGTTGCTAATGGGCTTTCACTCGGATTATCAAAGTAGCTAGAATATCTGTTTTAAACCATGCTACAGAATAAGTGATAAAGTTACATAGGAATGCTTTTTTATTCCACATTTTACACATTACTGAAAGGAATGGGGAAAAAAAAACCCTCCATGTACATGCATGCGGACACACACGAACACCCCACACGAAAACTGTGCCTTGCTCAGATGCTAGCGTTATTCCCCAGTTATACCAGCAACCCAAGAAATGGAGGCAGATCTCAAGGCTCTTCAACCTTCTATCTCTCAAAATGGAATGTCAATATAACTTGGACCCTTAAGGAATTGGTTTCTCTCTGATAGAAGATTCAGAAGAACCCAGTGTTAGATTTAAGAAAGAAAAAAAAAGATTCTTTTTATTACTTTTGTCTCTTTCCCTTTGAAGTTCATAAAATATAACAATCCCCTGGATCCTGTTTTATTCATGTGTTAAATACAATTTATTCTCTCAGGACAGGATAGTTTTGGGAATTTAATGAGTAAGTGAGTAAAGTTCAAATATTAGTTTCTCTTCCAAATAAGGATCAAGCCCAATCAACGCAAATTCTGTCTTTTAGAAACAACATGATGCAGGTAAATGCATAAGGCCCTGGAATTCGAGGCGCCTGATTTCAGACTCTTTTCTGTGCCTCAGTTGGAGAAATAACAAATAAGATAGGAACAGACGGTCTTCAATATCCTTTCCACTGGTAACATTTTAATAATAAAGTCCTCCCTAACCCTAATAAATTGACTATAGATGAAGTTCACTAGAATATTCCCCTTTGCAAAGGCACAAGTCAAATCTTTCTTAATAACTAGAGACTAAGAAACCTGCAACAATATCTGTTCTGATCAAGTATTTACTTTGAAAGGGTACAGAGAGATATTTGAGAAAGAACCCAATTTTGATATATTTCAAAACTATCTACAGAACTCAACCATAAGATGGAATAAAGCAGAAAGACTAGTAGAGTTCATCATCCTTGAACAAGACTTTGAAAAGCTAAAATACAGTGAAGTCTAGACACAACTCTGCAGGTGACTTATCTAATAAATGTGCATTTTAAATCCACGTGAAAAAAATTCAAAAAATAATGTAATAACCAGCTGGGTGCAGTGGCTCATGCCTATAAACACAGCACTTTGGGAGGCTGAGGTGGGTGGATAATTTGAGGCCAGGAGTTTGAGATCAGCCTGGTCAGCATGGCAAAACCCTATCTCTACTAAAAATACAATACTTAACCAAGCATGGTAGTGCATGCCTGTAATCCAAGCTATTCAGAAGACTAAGGCATAAGAATCACTCAAACTCAGGAGGCAGAGGTTGCAGTGAGCTGAAATTGCGCCACTGCACCCCAGCCAGGGTGACAGAGCAAGACTGTCCTAAAACAATAATCACCCCCACCACCACCTATCTGGCAATCTAAGAATGGGTAGGGAAGGTGGAAGAGAAAAAAGATCATTTTAACACAAAGCGTAATAAAGTCTAACTAAATAATAAATTTAAAAGGGAACAAAACAATGTTTAAATAATCTATGGGCAAAAAAATAAAAAGTAAAATAAAATTTAAAGGTAGCCAATCAACAAAGCTGAAAAACATAATGCCTCACGAGACAAAGAGCTGATGCCCTCTCACAATATGTGGCCCGTCCAAATTCAATAAATATACCAACAGAACAACAGGGCACAGAACAAGATGCTTTAATTATTGGAAGTATTAAGGGCTAAAGTAAAACCAAAATCCAATAAAATAACGTATTTTCAGTCAACAAATTGCTACTTTTACTTCTTTAGAAAGGGAGAAAAACGCAGTAACTGCCAAGGGGCAGCTTACCTCCCAACCTTGAAAAAAGAGACAGAAATCTAACAATAGAGACCAGATCAAATAAACATGTCATGTCATTACAGAGATGGTGACACAGGAAAATTTAATGACATGAAAAGGTATTCACCACACAGTATGTGAGAAAAAAAAAAAAATCATACAATCCTAAATTTATAATCAGACTTTTAGAAAGTCAGGCCTTTGTTATACACCGGAAGTTCTTACTTTTGTTTGGTGGGGTTATATGTCCTTTCTTTGCCACTTATTCATATTTACTAAATTATCTACGTCGAGCACAACGAATTTAAAGAGGGAGAAATTATTAATAAGAATACAATGAAATGTTTTATATGTGTGAGGCTAGGGAGAGAATGGCAAGGACAAGGAAAAGTAAATAAATTTCAAAATTACTGGGCATTATTAATTTCAGATTTGGAGTTGCTTTTGGTGGAGAATTTCTCGGGAACAGGTTGAGCATAATTAATCCAAAAATCTGAAATCCAAAATGCTCCACAATTAGAAACTTTTTACTCTCAACATGACACCACAAGTGGAAAATTCTACACCTGGCCTCACGTGATAGGTCATAGTTAAAACTGTGTTTCATGCACAAATTATTTAAAACGTTGTATAAAATTACCTTCAGGTCATGTGTATAAGGTGTGTATGAAACAAACGAATTTTGTGTTTAGACTTGGGTCCCATCCCCAAGATACCTTATTATGTACACACGAATATTCCAAAATCCAAAAACATCTGAAATTTGAAACAATTCTGGTTCCAAGCATTTCCGATAAGGGATACTCAACCTATATCAGAAATATGGTTAATTCAAATTTCTGCTCAACAGGTAAAATTAGGTACCTGTTGAACAGATACTTTAAACATTAAAAAATATTTAAAAAACAATACATGATATTTTGCTTCTGGAAAATGTAATACCCTAAGGAGCCCCAAAAGATTAACAGGTATCTGACAAGAATCTGATGGCAGGCTGGAGAGAAATCTGGACACTAGAAGGCTGAACAAGAAGAGATGACTGGGCAAATGCATGAGTCAATACCAGGACTAAAACCAAGGCTGTTCAACTCTCAGTTCATTTTCCCCTCCAACAACACGACAGAAAAGAGATCACTCATTAATAGCTCATGCTAAAAAGCCTAAGGGTCATGTAACTTTCCTCACTAGATATAAAGTAATGAGACCGATTTTCCTGTGTGATTTTTAACAATTAGTGTCATTACATCAAACAGGATTAAAGTTTTTTTCATTTTCAAGTCAACAGCCAGCATTGTGAATACTCATCTAAATTTATATAGAATTAGCTTTTACTCACTTACCTAGCAGCGTGATCATGGAAATGTTACTTATCCTAAGTGTCACTTCATTTATAAATTTTTAATACATCAAGATATAGTAATCATACACACATCTTTGTTATTTTGCTGTGAAGATTAAGATTTAGGGATCTTGGCAGAGGGCCTGGCACATAAACTGCTGCTACGATAATCCAGGTCAGAGTGGGCAAAGCCATGGGGTGGAAACCAGGATGTGTGTCTTCTGCAGCAGGAAATCACTTACTTATAACTATATGGTTTTGGATGGGTAATCTGGTACCTGGGCCCCTAGGTGGCAAAAAGAGACTGCACTACCAAGGGTTAATAAACTGAGGGCTCATGGATCATCCAACCCACAAGAGTCCACTGATCGAACCCAGGGATTGTGTAAAACTGGATCGGGAGAAAATATACACATTTATTTTCACTAACCTCCAGCTAGATTTCAGCATTTCTTTTGACTATGGGCACAGGTAACAAACTATACACAGTCTTTGCAATTCCTGTGACTTTCTCACACAGAAATGACATTTTAGTATCATAATCCAGTTGTTATCCACTTAAAACACACATTACTCAATTATGAGTATTTTGGTAAAATATTTCAACCTTCATAATTTCAAATATTTTATGTAATTAAAACATTCTGGCCTGGCACAGTGGCTCATGCCTGTAATTTCAGCACTTTGGGAGGCTGAGGCGGGTAGACCATGAGGTCAGGAGATGGATGGAGACCATCCTTGCCACCATGGTGAAACCCTGTCTCTACTAAAAACACAGAAATTAGCTGGGCGTGGTGGCATGTGCCTATAGTCCCAGCCAGTCAGGAGGCTGAGGCAGGAGAACTGCTTGAACCTGGGAGGCAGAGGCTGCAGTGAGCCGAGGTCATGCCATTGCACTCCAGCCTGGGTGACACAGACACACCAACTCCAAAAAAAAAACCAACATTCTGAGAAATCTACAGGATTTGCCAGGCTATCAAAGGAATCCATGGAGCAAAAAAAGTTAAGAACCCCTACAAAACCCTACAAATTTTAGTTCTTACATTCTATGAATGCACCACACACATCATATTCTGATTCAGTAATCTTGAGGAGCAGGACAGAAATCTGCAATTTTTAATTTCATTACTGTTATTTTTTGACACAAAGTCTCACTCTGTCCCCTAGTGTGGAGTGCAACGGGACCATTGCAGCTTACTGCTACCTCTGCCTCCTGGGTTCAAGCAATCCTCATGCTTCAGCTACAGAGCTAGGATTATAGGCATGTACCACCACGCTCAGCTAATTTTTGTATTTTTATTAGAGACAGGGTTTCCACCATATTGGCCAGCCTGGCCTCAAGTGATCCACCCATCTCAGCCTCCCAAAGTACTGGGATTACAGGCTCTTCAGCCACAGTACCCAACCCAGAAATCTGCATTTTAAATACACGCTAACATCTCCGAAAACTAAAGACTGTTTAATTTACACTTTATAAAAAATAAAGACAGTTAAAACCTGACAGCTAGGGAAAAAGAACTTATTTTATAGACAGAAACTCTGATTTGGAAAAAACTCTAAGGGCATTTTTTTTTTTAGCTTCTCATGTATTCTTCTTGCTGTATTCCTTACAAATAACCATCTAGCTCATGTGTATTTACTTCTGTAAACAAAATAAACAAGTACCTTCTTCCACATGAATCCTTAGTACCAAGACTCTCCACCATATTTTCTTCTGGCTGTACAGCCTACATGTGATTGGCACACAGTAAGCAGCAGGTCAAGTAAATGTGCCATATCATCAAAAACAGTAAATTATGTTTCTTCAATTAAATAAACAATATACTAAGTCAATCTCTTTGTATAAATTATATTAAATTCTGTTAAACTTGTTGATTTTGAGCCCCATATAATTTAGAAAGAGAATACTATTATATTAACAATACTATCCACCTTTTGTGAAAAGCATGCTTTTTAAGGCTTCTTCTGTATTCGGTTTAAGAGTTTTGGGAATACCACATCAAGGATAAAAAAAGCCAAAGGGAATGAAATCCAAGAAAGTTACCAGCAGCTCTAGAAAAGAAAAATCAAAAGGCCCCATACCAACCTAGAAAGATTTTATAAAAAGAAGTGGAAAGGGGTACAACCTCCCTTGTCACCTTACACCTTAACTGTCCTTTAAACACACCCCATGTGCCCACACTACCTTACATGGTATAGCACCAAGTCGCAGAAGAACTGAAGATCTGAGCAACCTAATGTCAGTAGGAAACCAGCTATTTTGACAACTGCTGATCACCTGATTTGAGCACCCATGGAAACAATAAAAATCCCTAAAAATAGGAGAACATCACCATCCACTTTAACAGCTGTTTGGACTCTTCCCCTCAAAACTGTGTATTAATATTTTCATTAACAAAAAGAGTACACCCTAGCATTTGCTTTGCTGTCATAAGCTATTAGAAGCTGTAACAATAACAAGGGTCACTTATAGCAGGCCATGCTATAAAGAACACTGGATTAGTTATCAGAATTTTGGGATCTTACTGACCATGTGATTGGCTGTGATTACATCACGGAAATTACTTTACTTTTGTGCCTCATTACTTTAGGTGTGCTGATTCTACAACAGAGATTCTGTGTAGCAGAACACCTACACAAATATGCTAGTTATGCTATTAAATGACAGCTAAAAATATTAAACAATTATCTGTCTGAAATATCCTCAAACCAAATGAAGAGCCTCTGAATGACTTCTCAGTTTCTTTATGTTATGACTGGGGAATAAATGGACAGGCAGCAAGAGGACACAGATACCAGCCAGGATCACAGGAAGGTGACTCACTCTTCTGAAGGGTAAAATAAATGAGGGAGACACAAGGGGTTACAGATGTCAAAGTCTGATGTGCCAAGTTCTCTGTTGCTGTTACATGATCTTTTCTTCTTCCAAGTAAAGACAATAAAAATGAGTGGGTGGAGATATTTTGGTCTCCAGTTAAGTCAAATTTAGTAAAGAACCCCGCCACTAGGTAAGAGAATAAAGCCACACTGGATGAGATGCCAGTGTATTCTGCTACCAAGGCTAGCACCATTATCAGAGTCTAAGAAACATAAGGTACCAGTGTACTCTGGAATGAAGATATAGCTAGACTGAAAATCGGAGACCCATATCCTAATCTGAGTTTTGCTACTAAATGAAGTAATAGAACCTTGTTAAATATTTTTTTTTCTGGGATTTTATCTACAAAATAGGAAAAGACGATTTCTTTTCACTTTTCAAATTGTAACACTATCTTACAAATATATAGACGTGAATTCATAAAATCTCATCCACTTACATTAGGTATTGAAAAAATGGTGCCTCTAAGGGTAAAGTACACATATTTATGATTAATGACAAGATCCTGAAGACAACATTACATTAGAAGCTCTAATATAAGACAGGGCTTTAAAATGTAGAAAATTAATGAGGCAAAATGCACCAAATTAATAGTAACAAGATCAAGTTTCAGGAGTAGTCAATCACCATCATCTCTTTACTTAATCTATCACTTAAAAACAGACTGATATTTACACAACTAAGTAATTCTCAAAAGACATGTTGCTAATCTGAGTTTCTACAAAACTCTCCGTCTTGAATTCTTAAGCATGGTTAAGAAGAATGAGACACAAGAAAAAGTCCTATTTTTTGTACCAATGACCCCTCTCAAAAAGTTATTCTGCTTATCTCTTACAAGAGTATGTATTTAAAATACTAGCACTTTAGAATCTCTAGTGGGATTTCAGAAAAGAATCGTGGGAAATGATTATTCTTTAAAATAATTTTGTCTCATTTTCTAATACAAGTAAAATGTTTGAGCAATTTCAGTAACTACATGTTAGACCTTTAATTCCAAATTCATGTATTACTAACAGCCTTTAGAAAAATACTAAATACTAACACTCTGACTACATTACTAAACCCATAAAGCAAACATTTCCCCCAATTAAAAAAAAATTTCTAGCCATTTTTTCCACACCTGATTTTGACTTGGATAATAAACCACCACAGAAGATGAAAATGGCTTCATTCTCAGGTAAAGTATTTCCAAATTAGCTTTTAACTGACAAACTTGTATTTGAGAATTGACAATGACACAATGCCCTCATTAAAAATGAAGATTTTCTGAAACCCTCAGAATGTTAAGTCTAGGGCAAAATCAATTTTTACAAGTTCTTCTCAGACACTTCATAATAAAAGTAAACTGTAGAGAGTCATTAACTTTCAGTCAAAAAAAAAAAATTCAAGGGCAGAGAACACCTATGGGAAGATCTGCTCTCAACTCTAGATACAAACATTCACATTTTGGTTATCCAGCATGAAAAACAGCAAAGAACACTGAAAAACAACATGTCAGAAGTTCTGGGTTCTGCTTGTTAGTTCTGACAGTAAGTGAGAAAGTGATCTATTTATATCTTGACTTTCCCATTAGTAAATAAAGGGAAATTACAAGGATCTGTAACGTTCCATGTCAACTCTTAAGTATGTCAAGATTCTTATGATCAAGTTTTTGGCTACTTAAAAATGGAAAACTGATTTAGCCCCCGTTCCCACGAGACCATTCTTTGTCAAGCAAAGCCTGAGTCTTATTTTCATATTTTCTTCCAACAAAAAATAAATAAAAGGAGACATATTTAGTGTTTGTGCATCTTCTAATCAGACACTATTAATCATTTCTTTTAAAATTAAATTACCTACCTCACTGGGGTGTTGTGAGGATTAATTCATTAGTGTTTGTAAAGCACTTTGAGATCCTCAGGTCAAAGGCGCTATAGAAGTGCAAAGTAGTAGTATTATTACTAGATTCTTTGCTTATTTAAGGAATTTCACAATCCTTTAAAACCTAACTCTGTGTTATGATTCAGACAGGTAAAACCCTGCAATTTATCCACATTACTTTAAATTCTTTTTTAATATATTATAAATAGGGGCAGAATGTTTCAAAACAACTGATTTTAATGGTTAGACTCTGATCTACCAATGGAAGGAGAGAATGAATAAGAAAAAACCGAGTGTGACAAATTTTGTTTAGCAAAAACATTTTAGTGAGAAAACTGGTCAATTAAATTTAGAAGTGTGCCTAAGTCGTAAGAAAAACAAAAAAGCCCACTTTGATTACAGATTCTGCTTCTCTTTCTTCAAAAAGCCAGCACTGCACTTTTAAGTTACTTTACATGCATGTACATGCAATCGTCATTTAAAGCGTTATATCTGAATCACTGTAACAGTATTAGCATGAAATGACATCAAAATAATTGAGCTGTTTTTTCTTCAAACTAGCCTCTCACCTCTTAATTGTACAAAGCAAACCAAGCATTGAGAAGAAGTCAAAGCTACTTTGCTTTACGGAGTTTTAACAGAAAAATTGTAACGAAGGGCCAAGGCTTCAAAACCGTTAAAATCTTGGGTTATTTCACCACTTTCCATCCCCCCTTCTCTAATCAAATATTTTAACAATTAGTGTTATTTTTTAAACCAAAACAACATAACGCACATGTACACACATGCACACATACAAAGCTAAGAGAACCAGAGCTGTCTATATATTGGATATTGTATTCAATAACACACTTCTTTAAAAATTCCAACATCCTCTGATGCGATTCTCCAGTGCAACACAAGCTCTAGTCCCAAGATTAAACTGAAATTTATATATTAAACTTTAAACACTTACCTCCTGCTCCTGTTGAAAGATGACGACTCTACCACCCTTATCTCCTGTTGCTAGTAATTCTCCAGAATGATTAAATTCTACTGTAGAAATTATATCTGCTGTATAATTAAGACAAAACAAAAAAAGACATTAGTTTTTCTTTGCCAACTCACTAGTTTCAGAACTTAGCATGTTTTTCCTAAACATTCCAAGTCTATGAAGTGTATCTCTGAAGTACATCAAGCACCCATCAGAAACGTGAATCTAAAGTTCTTTCATAAATATTTTGATCCACTAAAAAAATTCTCCTCAGAATAAACCAGTATCAAACTATTTTAACAAAGAATACAACAAATACTAGTTTATTAATATTTCATTAAATTTGTGAATACAAAGAAATCAACAATTTGTGAAATATCTATGATAGTACCCTTAAACATTATCTTGCTATTTTCTTATATACATTTGATAAGCTTGTTTATGTAGACACAAATAATCACCTATAATAAAGGCACATATTACTAACATGGAGGAAGGGAATTTTAAATGTAAAAATACTTTCAGATGGAATTTTAAGTCATACATTCAAATCACAGCTTCAAGCAAACGTCTGCAAATAGATCACAATTCTTCATACCAGAAATGCTTTGTGCTATGTGTCTTCAATGTGCACAGCCCCTCCAGCTCCCTACACCGCAGGGCCACTAGAACCAGTCATGACACATGGATTCTACCAGCTCCATGAAGTGCTGACTTCACAGTCACAACCAAAGAAAACTGCCAGTTTTTTTTCTTGCTTTAAAAACACCAGAGCCCTTTTCTTAAGGAAAAAATTCTAAATTACAGAAATGGGCATCAAATAGAGCAAGTACACCGTACAATTCACTGTGTTATTAACAAGTTCTTCACTATAAAGCACTAAGCTGAATTAGAAAAGCCCCTATCAACATGCATTTTAAACGTCAGCTTTATAAGACAACAGCCTTCTTCTGGTGTACAGTAGCTCAAAGAATTTAAGAATCTGACGATACAGAAACTTAAATTTACCTATCACCATTGCATTTCCTAATTTTCTTTTGGCAATTTTTTAAAGTCTAGATTTTGAAAAGATTTATTTGCTTCCTCCATTGTCTAGGTCCAAGTCATTCCATTTTTTTGAACTCCTTCAGAATCTACCAAAAGTTACACATGCTGTCCCACAAAATTGCATATATTTAAGTGCTCATAAAAGTGTGCATATTATCTCAGATTGTTTGGACAACACCTCACTGCCAGGTTTAAAAAAAAGCCCCTGGCTACACCACAGTAGTTACCAGGAGGAAAAAATAATGTGTTCACTGCTTACATAAGTAACACAAAAGACATACAACTGAATATACTGGGCTACTACGGAAAGCCAAATGCTAGTAAGTACTGAGAAGTCGTTTGATTAGGAGTTCTGTACTGTACTACTGACTTCTGCAGTGAATAAAGGATTAAAAACATACAAAGTCCCTACACTTGAAGAACATTAGAGTATTACTGTGAAGTAGGAGCAAAGAGTAGCAGAGAAAAAAAATTGTCAAATTTTATTTGAATGTTAGGCTCTAAAATCAAATAATAAGATAAACACAGAGTCAAAGTTATCTTTAAATTCAAATCCCTCACACAGAAATCACTCTGAAGACAAATTCTTTCTCTTAAGTCCAGCTCAGACAGTATTCCTTATAGCACTGATAATTTGCTTTTTTGCCTCAACATCAAATGAACTAGTTAATATAACATCATGCTGCACCAAAAATTCCTATCTTTGAACTCTAGAATATGCTCTCAGCTTGATGAAATGCTCACATCTGAAACCAATACCAGACTCAATCTCCTGCTCAACTCAGTGGAATAACAGGCTGAGTTGCCCGTTACTTATTGTCTCTCTTTCCCAAGTCCAAGTCGTTGCATTCACCTAAATTAACTGTAACTCCTGTTAGGTAGATGAGCTGTTACCGGTAACACTTAGTAAGGGATACATCAATGATCATGGCATAATTTGTCTGACTACGCTGTCTGCTAAGCAGTAAAGTTAGATGGACAGGTTTGGTGTAGGATGGGCTTTTTTTTTTTTTTTTTTTTTAAGACTGTCTCAAAAAACACACAAAAACCAAAAAAAACCTCTGACCAGGCTGGAGTGCAGTGGTGCGACCATGCCAAACTCCTGGGCTCAAGGGATCCTCCCATCTCAGTCTCTTGAATAGCTGGTACTATAGGCATACATCACCATGCCTGGATAATTAAAAATATTTTTTGTAGAGACAGGCTCTCACTATGTTGCCCAGGCTGGTCTCAAGCTCATGGCTGCCAGTGATCCTCCCACCTCAGCCTTCCAAATTGCTGGGATTACAAGCAAGTGCCACCACACCCAGCTGGGCTCAATTTCTAATAAAGAAAGAAATTCTAATATTCCTTAAGTGAACTGAACACAGAAAACCTAGAGATGATTAAGTCAGTAAGGACAGCATTACAGTAAAACAACTGAGATTTGGGACTGAGGGGTGGGAAGGCTCATTCCATGCCAATTTATTATTTTTTGAGATGGGGTCTTGCTTTGTGGCCCAGGCTGGAGTGCAGTAGGGCAAGCATACCTCAATGCAGCCTCCACCTCCCAGGTTCAAGCAATCTTCCCATGTCAGCTCCCTGAGCAGCTGGGACTACAGGTGCAGACCACCATGGCTGGCTAATTATTTTTAATTTTTTTTTTTTTTTGTATAGACGAGGTGTTGCTATGTTGCCCAGGCTGGTCTCGAACTCTTGGGAGTCACGTGATCCTCCTGCCTTGAACTCCCGAAGTGCCAGGAATTACAGGCACAACCACAACACCCAGCCTTATCTATTTTATTATGAGGAGACAGAACAAGAATCAAGTGATAAAGCAGTAGGTACAATCTTCCAAACTGAAGAGGGGGGACTCACAACTGGTTATAATGTAATCACTGAACATGTGAATGGAAGAGCAAAGTGAGAGGTGTGTAGGGAGAAGAAAAAGACTTTATTGCAAGATCCAAAAGAAACAAGACATATGCTCCAATATTCTATCACTTCTTATGACAGGAGCAATTATTTTATAGTGAAATATTTAAAGTGATATGGTACGTGTTTAATACTGAACTAGTTTTGCAGCAAGGATAAAGAATTTTAAGAGGCACCCAGGTGCAGCCTGAGGAATCCTAGAAAAAACTGGCCCAAATAGCACGTGGCTGGACATCAGGAAAGGACAAGAACCAAAGATTTACACCACTAAATCAACTCACTGTAAAATACTTGAGGGAGATAAATATTGGGTGAATGGATTACCAATTTATAGATTTTCTTAAGACACTGGTGTTTGTTACTATTTATCTTGCCAAAAGCCAATAAACAAAGTTTTAGAAGCAGCCAACCAAGTCATTGTTCATCTGAATAGTGTAGAGGAATTTCATTTGGGGGAGGTAGATGGGCAGATTCGTGGTCTCCTTGCTGAAATTTTTATACCACATTTATTTAATCTAACTATATTTCTAGAAGGAAAACTATTTTCCTGGTTTGTGAAACAGAATTTAAATGTATCACTATGTCATGGTGTTCCTTCTTCCTCCTTTCTCCCTAAAACAAAAGAGGAGAAAGACCATCTACACAATTACTCACTAAACCTCTAAGTTTATGGGTGATTGTTTGAAAGTTTTCTAAGTTGTGAAATGCCAAGGTCTCACAAAGTCTCACCGGGAATATGACATATTAAAATGATGAATAGTAATGGAGAATGAATTCAAATTCCGTTCATAGACCAAGAAAAACATTCAGGAATGAATTATGGAGAGCGCTCTGAAGCAGCTTTGTACCGTATGTGCCACTGCATACTGGCGTGCCAAGAATGAAGTACGGGCTTGTCTGGTGCTGCAGAGCACCCACATCTGTAAGCTCTGGTTGTAAGCACCCTCCACGCTGTGTATCCTAGTGTGCCATACAAACGTCACTGCTTTTTAGGAATGCCAGCGCTTGCAAAAAGTGAGGAAACACAGTCCTGAAAACAAGGAGACCATTTCATGCTATACTCAAACAAGGCTGGCCAAATACTGGTACCCAGGTTTGCAGAAAGTAATCTACCCTAGAAAATATTCTTCTAATGTTCTGATACCCATCTGTAGCTAGTGGCTACCAGACTGGACAGCACAGGTCCAAAACATTACAGAGTGGATACTGACTTTCATGGCAAACACAAGAATGCTGGAACTAAGAGAATTCTGCACCTTTAAACAATGCACTCTAGGTGAAGGACACAACTGTCTTACACAAATACAGACTGCCCCCAGAGGAGCAGGCTGAAAATATAGTGCCATAAAAATTTAGATTCCCTGGATACTAGTTTTAAAACAATGAAAGCTATGAATACTTGCAAATGCTGTACTCTTGATATCAGAATAACATGTTTTTTTAAAAGCAAATCTGACGTCACTGTCAGAGCTATCCTACCAAATTTACGCATGGCTTAGTATAGCACATAAGCTGAGTTATATCCTCACAAACCACCACCAACAAAATGCCAGAGAACAACTTCTTTAAAAGGAAAAGAATCTGTCCTATGACCAATTACAGTGTTATTTTACAATGAAATATGTCTGTATTAATCTCACAAAGGAACATTCTAATATAGTTAATTAAAAGGGACGATCTCCTTTCAGAACATGAGTCTACTGCCCTACTAACCTCTAAGTCAACCCAGCAATTATAGAAAAATATTGATTTCCAAATTGTTCAACATAAATACAGTATTTAAAAGGCATAATAGAATCTTTTGTTAAAAAAAGTACTGCAATGTTCTTAGATTTTATTTGTATACTATTAATACAAAGCAAGGGATTTATAATTCATTATACAGAATGAAATTCTTAACTCCTCCCACCCACTCTTTCTAAACTGTCAGCACCCAGGCAGGTTTCACTCTTAGAAGGTGAAATAATTGCTTTCTTTTGTGAGTGGACGAGCAGTTGGTAGTGGGGATGACAACAGTGTCATTGCTCCATTTTTACTTCATAAGGCTGTTCCTTTCTGGTCACCTATCTTCTGTTTCTTGCGTACAACAATAAACAGAATAGGACACAGACAGCCAAAGGTTGAAAAATGTAACTCTCCGGATAAAAATCAGCAAGGAGAAATTCATAAACTGTATATATAAATGGATGTAATTAACAATCACTATCCATCAAATGACTAGTCTTTTTTAAATTATTACTAGTCTTGGCATTCTCTAAATACCTCAGCTCTTCTGTTATGAGGCACTTTGTGAAGTTACTCTTTGGTTTCATAATTCCATTTGAGGACTATGTCTCAAATAAATGACTTGAAAGAAACCAATCAAAATTAGTGCAAAGAGGGTTATAACTGTATTACCTACATCATTTTGTTTTTGTTAATTTTTGAGACAGAGTCTAGCTGTGTCACCCCAGGCTGGAGTGCAGGGGCGTGATCTCGGCTTACTACATCTTCTGCCTCCTGGATTCAATCAATTCTCCTGCCTCAGCCTTCCGAGTAGCTGAGATTACAGGCGCTCACCGCCACGCCTGGCTAATTTTTGTATTTTACTAAAGATAGGGTTTCGCCATGTTGGCCAGGCTGGCCACGAACTCCTGACCTCAGGTGATTTGCCCGCCTG
This sequence comes from Alouatta palliata, assembly GCA_004027835.1. NCBI lineage: Eukaryota > Metazoa > Chordata > Mammalia > Primates > Atelidae > Alouatta > Alouatta palliata. The sequence goes on along the minus strand of PVKV010005089.1, from coordinate 13,589 downwards.
AGTCTCCCAAAGTGCTGGGATTATAGGCGTGAGCCACCACACCTGGCCACCTATATAATTTTTTAATAAAGCTGAAGGTATATGAAATACTCAATAGGTAAGACAACATTGTGTCAAAGGTGCCAAATGAAAACAGAAACCAAAAAAAAAAAAGAAATACAAAAGCAACTTCTAGTCACAGGTTGGAAAACTGTGGCCCACCACCTGTTTTTATAAATAATGCTTTATTGGAACTCAGCCATGCCTGTAAGTTGAATAGACGGCACAGACTGAAAATATTTACTATTTGGCCCTTTGCAGAAAATGTTTGTGGAACTGCTTTACATTATAACTGAATACTGGCATCAACATAACACAAAGTCATTTCAAACTAATGTCAAAGCATATACAGATGTTACAACCAAAATGTGCCACACACTGCCAAGTAGGCATTTATTCGCTCTTAATCTTTATAACATCACTATAACATGCATATCATTTTCAAGGTATAAAAAAACAAAGAGAAACCCCTGAGAGATCAACGCCTGAGAAAAAAGTCCCAAGTGATCAGCTGTCAGAGCCAGGATTCAAATTTAGCACCATACAGATAAGGTGGCAGCACAGAATTCTATAAATCTCTGGACAACTGATAATGTGCAAGTATTCAGTTTATTGCCGCTTTTTCACTGTCAAAATGTCTGTGTTCAGTAAAATATTTAGAGCCAAACATCAACTTTATACTACTTATTAATGACCACATTACAGTTACTGCCTGTCCCTACAACAAAACTTTTAAATATTTATTCGGCATCTGCTATATTCAAGGCACTGGGTGATACACATTCTAAATTCTACCCCCTAACGTGGCTGATAAGAGAAAGCATTGCAATCCCTACAGATGAAGCATTAACCAGTAAAGGATTCAGTGAATGTTTAAGAAAAACCAAAGGAGTATCCTAAGGCAAACTAAACAACAACTACAGCGTGAATTACAAGACATAAAGACCAAGTCAATATGTAAATGCACTTCCATCCTTTTTTTGAAATGGAGTCTTGCTCTGTTGCCCAGGCTGGAGTGCAGTGGCATAATCTCAGCTCATTGCAAGCTCTGGCTCCCCGGCTAAAGCAATTATCCATGCCTCAGCCTCCCGACTAGTTGGGGGTATAGGTGTGCACCACTACATTCAGCTAATTTTTTAGTACAGACAGGGTTTCACTATGTTGGCCAGGCTGCTCTTGGCCTCCTGGCCTCACGTGATTCTCCCGACTCAGCCTTCCAAAGTGTTAGGATTACAGGCGTGAACCACCATGCCTGGCCTGTTTTTTTTAACCATCTGATTCATAGATTCCTGAAAGCGCCACTTGAAACAGCTGACCTAAGTTCCATTTCTTAGATGCTGACAAACCCGATTCTGTTATTTCCCTCAATATAATTAGACTTTACAGTGAAATAGCAACAATTTAAAAGGTTAAAGCTAGTAAAACATTCTAAACATTGCCGTTGCAAATAAACAACTTGGAAAATCTAGATCTATCTATTTCATGCAACACAAAATAGCATCAATCTGAAGATAACCATGAGGTTCACAAAAATTCTATGAGTAACCACTATTTCTTAAAATTCTGCATTCCAATTACTGTCACAAAGGGCTGCATTTGTGTAAAGAGCAAGTATCTGCAAACAAACAGGGCTGCCAGTGTATGATTCTAACATGAAATTAAACGTTCATACCTGGAAAAAAATGCTCTTATTAAGCTGGCTGTGATAAATCTTATCTTTCTACAAATGACATATGACTTCCCCCAAAAGCTCTACCAGGTAATCAGTCTCCTCTACTTTTTGTTATATTTCAGTAAAAAGACAAACATTAACAAAGAACACTAAGACTATACAATGGTATTCAGAAAGAGTACCCAATAAAAATGTGTAATTTTTTACTACTACTACTTTCAAGAGGTTAAAGTAAAAGACAAAACAAACAAACAAACAAAAAAAAATTAAATGGCACGAATCTCATTTCTGACTACGAAGAAGTTAAGATAATCTGAATTTATTGTTCTGCTGTGAAAGACTAGAGAACTGAAAAGAATATATGAAACAACTGTTTTTCAGACAATGGACAATGTGGAGTAGAGAACTGTTAACTCTTAGAGAAGGAAAAGAAAGTGATCCCTTTAGTAGCTCTTGCTTACTGATTGGAAGGACCAAGACAGCATGGTGAGTTACAAAGAATCCAGAGACCAGAAAATTAAAGCAGCTACAACATAAAGCAGAGTACCCCCAAAAATGTATCTACGGGTGGCTCACTTAGAATCTGGCTGAATACTGATCTGGACATATATGAAGCGACATATGAGGGCTCTGAAAAATTAGGGTCTCCACCAGCTAGAGGAGAGAAACTCCCACCAGCAGGTAGAGTTCTCAGGAGGGTGACACCTTCGTAATCAAGCTAAATCAACACTAAAGACTAAACTTGTCCTAACAAAGTTTTAAAACAAGTATCTGATCCTTGGAAATGATCAAATCTATCCCGAGTAACTTAACTATGTGCTAGAACAAAATCCAACACTTTACGATGTAAATTCACACTGCCTGGTTTCCAATCTGAAATTACCAGGAATATAAACAAGCAGGAAAATGCAACCCATAATCAGAAGAAAAATAAACCAGTGTAAACAGAGCCAGAAGCGATGAAAATGATAGAATTAAGGTACTAGCAGCCACAGACCAAAAACAGCTTTTGTAAATATGCTCCACATGATCAAGAATAAATCATGGGCCAGGCACGCTGGCTAATCCCGGCAATCCCAACACTGTGGGAAGCTAAGGCAGGTGGATCGCTTGAGGTCAGGAGTTCAAGACCAGCCTGGTCAATGTGGTGAAACCCTGTCTCTACTAAAAATACAAAAAAATTAGCTAGGCACAGTGGTGTACTCCTGCAGTCCCAGCTACTCAGGAGGCTGAGGTGGGAAGATGGCTTGAATGTCGGAGGATCATGTGAACCCAGGAGGTGGAAGCTGTAGTGAGCCGAGATTGTACCACTGCACTCCAGCCTGGGCAACAGAGTGAGACTACGTCTCCAAAAAAAAAAGAAAAAGAAAAAAAAAAGAATCAATCATGGACATGATAAGAAATAAAAAATGAAAGGCAAAAATGTGACTAAAAATAAAAAAAAAAAACCGTACTATCTGAAATGAAAGATACATTGAATAGGACTAACAGATTTAATACTGTAGTAGAAAGTATCAAGAACTTGAAGAAGTACCCTATAATCAAAACAAAATAAAGCAAAGAGAGGGAAAAAAAGTAACCAAGACCTGACCTGTGGGATAACATCAAGTGTTCTAAGGTAAGCATCGCTGCAGTCCTGGGAAGGGGTGGGGCGGGACTACTTGAAAACATGATGACTAAATGTAAATACTCAAGGCACGATGACAAAGTATGCAGAGTTCAGTTTTAAATGTAGACTCACATGGGTATATCGTACCAGCAACTCAAAACCCATCAGCACCATTGCAGTGGTGATGTGATTTTGCAAAGTTTTGAAGAATTCTTTGTAAAAAATCCCAACGTTTCAAAGTATAATTTTCCCTTGATTTACACGTAGCCTTTCGTATATACATTAGAGTTGTGGCCTCCACATCGCCCCCCGGGCCTGAAAAAACCCTTTGTAAGTAAAAGTTTCTAGGCTTAGAAAATAAAGTTTCTTTTTCCAGTATCATTACCATTTGGCAGTGTATTGTAAGCTATGCAGACCATGGAACAATTTTTCTTGTTCAGAACTATCCTGCAAACTGCCAAATAGCTAGCAAACTTGGCCCATGCCTAATAAACACAGCTAATGCCCCCAATGACTGGTCAAATTTTTTAAAAAACAATTCAATAGGAAAATGTTTTATACTAGGTAGGTAGGTAAGCAGATAAAAGGTATGGTGAAAATGTAACAGTTACAAATTTTTATGCCCAATACCGATTTTAACTTTACAATGGTCAGGGTTACCAGGAACAAGGAGTTGATGAAAATGTGGTAGAAGACAGGGTAGGTAAAGGGATGCGATTTGGGAGGGAGAGGGATAGACACCTAAAAAATATAACTGACAGAGACACACAGAAAAATTATGCCAAATTAAAAGTATTTATTTCTTCTAAAAAGGTATGCAATTAAATACATACATTGACCTACAGAGAAACTCCAAGAAATCAAATTATAAAGCCCATAGTCTCTAACCACTAAAATCGCTGAAGATTAATGGCCAATGGTTAAATCAATCAATTAGTAACCTTAAAACCAGTACTGCAACAAAGGTACTTGAAAAAGTTTTACAGCAATCTAAATATGTAAGTATTTAAGAGTATTGTGTTCATAAAAAATGATACAATGATCACTATAAATTAACCAACTCATAAAAAGCAAAGTGTTGAGAAACTGTGAAATCCCTCCACTGGAACAGTTAGCAGATACATGCAAATTGCAAATTATGTATTAGATGTGTTTATACACAATATGACTTTTAAAGATCACTTGCAGTAATGAGATTATCATAACATAGGTCCTTAATTAAAATTAACTTTACTCTTTAATTTCACAAATAAACTACTTTGTAGAAAAAGGATAATCATCACTCTCAGCCCCACTTCTGAGGGAACCATTATTATTTTAGTAAATATTCCTCTGCTGTCCAGCTATGTGTACTTGCACATGCCACTACAAAAAAATAACAGATCTCTAAGAGTATGGTCCACAATGTACCACAGAGTTTTTAAAAAGTTACAAAGCACATCTGATCCTAATTTTATAAAATAAAAAAAAAAACATTTGGAATTATGGCTTACCAGAAAGGGAAACCAGGTTAACAAATACGTGATAGCCATTTGCATAAAAGTAACCATGGAAACTTTGACAACAGATGGATTTCTACAATGTAGAAAAATGATATGCCACTACACATCATTCCCATAATTAAGATTTTAAAAAAAGAGGCAATACTTAGTGCAGGTATTAAGCAATTACTCTCACATATTCCTGGTGGGAATGCAACTTTTATACATTAATATTACCACGATCTAAATTACTTCTTAAGATTTTAGAACTGAACTCTCTCAGTAGTTCTTTAGAGAAGTATAAATATATTGAGAACAAAAGGACTAAATACAGTAAAGGGTTAAACCCATAACTAACTCCTTGACATCCGTGGTTAGACAAATGTCTATCCTGGCATAGATGAATCACTTGATAACCTGAGACTCTAAAAGTTAAGAAACTGTATATATTAGCTTACTCAAAAGTTTGAACATATGCCTGCATCTTGCATTTCCTAATATTACTCTTCTGGTACTCACTGGTTTCGTTCAGATGAGGGGGAGGACTGGGTGGGAACACAGCCGGTATTGTAGATCACCTTTATCTCTGTTCAATTCAAGGGTTACTTACAAAACATTCCAGCACAAAACAGCACAGAAATCAGATTCTTATTTTGATCTGGTTTGTTCCAACGCTTATAATATACTATTTTGTGAGGACACATGAACCATTTTCATGATCTTCTCAGCTTTATTTCTACACAGTAAATGAACTTTATAATTACCCTCCCCACAGCTAATTAGAATATGATTAACCCAAATTTCTTTTCAGAGGCACCAATTTCTTTCCAATATAAGAAAACATTTTATTGTATATATTGCTGAAAGGTAGCTTAGCTTCAGGTACAATGATTTCCCTAACATGACGCGCTTTTATCACTGCTGGCCTCTAGAGGGAGCTCGAAGTTCTTGCTATTTTTCCCAAAGGGCAGGAGATTCCTCCCAGAAATGTGTGATGTTCAGGATTTAAGAACATTTTATTTTAACACCCTGAAGAGCAAGTTCGGTTTGTCCTTTAGGAATCCCTTCCTCCTCAAAAGTGAATAACGCTTGACCTGCTCACCCGTTCCTGGTTGAAGGAGGTTCTAATCTTTCCTTCCTCTCCCTTCAATACTCTTCAAACGCTGTTTCCCCACTTGGGATTAACTATCTTATTCCTGTAACTTGAGGCCGAAGGGAGGGCAGCAGTGGACAAGGAGGGGCAAACGCTCCTCTCGCTGATTGAGTGCAGCAGGCCAGTGAGCTTCTACTTTCCTCACATCACGGTGCACGCCGCATTTAATGTTTACATAACACATTCTAAAGGGAAGATGGAGCTGCTCGTCTGCCCAGGCACTCTGGTCAGCTAAGACCCCACTCAGGTACCCACTGCCAACGGCTGAGGGATCGTAGCACATCTCTAACACATTCTCAGGGCCACATCTGAAAAGAAACGGCCTACAGTCAGAGCCTCAAATCCCCACCTCCACCACTGCCTGTATGACCCTGAGGAAGTAACCTGGCCTCTTAAAGACTCAGTTCCCGCACCTTTACATATCTGACTCACAGAGTTGCTTTGAAAGTTAAACAAGCAATAAGCACAAAGAAGTGAACTCCGCATGAATGAACCTAAAAAAAAGGGGTACATGGTGAGCACACTGGTAAGCTGCAGCTTGCTCGCCTTTACGCTTTGTAACAGAAGGCAGAAGTAAGTCTTCACCGTTTGCAGCCTATTCTGGTCAATCTAGCCTAGGTAAAAAAGTTCTCCAAATGGTCCCACTGGGCTCACTAGAGTCTGAGGCTAAAGCCCAGGCAAGTATATCGCCCTGCTTTGCTGCCCTTTGCATGTACACTCCCAGAGGCCTCAGGGAGAAGTATGGTTGGTCAAGGATAGGATTCTGTACTCCTGTGTCTCTTGGCCAAAATATCACCTTGACTTTGCCATGATTTCCAACAACCAGACTATGGAGAAATGTGCATGGCATAAAGTGCTACTAGCCTTTATGATAACCTTCCCTTAGCCTCTGACAGTGAACAGGAACATGTGCTGTGCTAACCTTGATGCTCATACAGAATCTGCATTGCAATGCTGCCATGCATGTCAGGGTCCACAAGGTAACTTCCAGAGATGTGTCCTGGAACCAGTTTCCCTTCTTTGTAACTTGTTCCTAGATAATCTGTTATCCTGTCTGGGTAAAATGGAATGGAACCATATCCTACTGCAACAAAGAACAGAAAGATAAACAGCTGCTAATACATTTAGCCTATAGGTGTGCTTTTTTAAACAGACAATAAACCTTGGTATATAACTGTTACATAAGAAAGAAGAGCTCTAAAATGAGCATTCTAGACCTTAAAGTTAGTTATCATCTTCATTAGATGTTCCCCAACTTTTAACTGGCTAATAATTAACTTCACAAGCAAACCGCCTCATTCAGTGGCCTTATTAAATATAATGTAAATAGTTTCTCAAGGAGACTATACAAACAAGTAGTACAGCATAAAACTCCTGTATTCATGTGAGCCTGATTAAGGTTTATAATGAGAATGGGTATCTGGCTATTAATATCTCCCTAAAATCTTCACAAATTGTGACTATTATGGCCAAGCTGTAAGAATCAGAAAGCACTTCACTGTCTGTCTGTCTTGGTAGAGTCACACCCAACACAGTTTGTTTCCTGACAAAACTTTTCCAGTTCATCCACAAAAACTGAAAACAAAGGGGCAGAATATTTAGAGAAAATGGCTAGAGTCTTTAAGGTATGTTACAAAACAATTTTACAGACTTTATTCCAATGTCAAAAACGAGACCACCTGGGAATTTTAAGTAAGAGCAATCCAATTAGACGTGCACCTTAGATTGCTGAAACTGAAGTGAAGGACACTGAAAACTGGGAGGAACCTAAGCAAAGGGAAAACTGGAGACCAATCTGGAGTTACTCCAGAAAACTCAGTTAAGCAATGGTAGTGACCTGAGCCAGTGATAGTAAAATATGGGATCATTAGACAGCAACATTTAACATTTACATAACAAGCCAACATGGTCGCTGCTCACACCTGTAATCCCAGCATTTTGGGAGGCCAAGGCAGAAGGATCATTTGAGCTCAGAAGTTCAAGACCAGCCTGGGCAACATGGTGAAACCCCGTCTCTACAAAAAACAGAAAATATCAGCCAGGCATGGTGGCACATACCTGCAGTCTCAGCTACCTGGGGGGCTGAGATGGGAGGATGGCTTGAGCCCAGGAGGCTGAGGCTGCAGTAAGCGAAGATCGCACCGTACCACATTCCAGCTTGGGTGACAAAGTGAGACCGTCTCAAAAATAAAAATAAGAGTAAGTGAAATTTACATACTGTATGTCAGGTATTTAATCCTCACAACAAACCTATTAAGTTGGCTGTATCAATACACTCATTTAACAAATGAAGAAATTAAAGCACAGAGGCCAAAGAGGGGTCAGAAGCGAACAAATTTTAAAATACATTTCCAAACTACGTAAAACAAGGCTTGATAATTGATAAAGTGTAGACAGCTACAGACGAAAGTCACGAATAATGTCCAGGTACTTATGTGGCTGATGCACCTAGTATCATTAATAGGCAGATATTTATCTTACATGAAGTATTTAACAGCATCTGAACAGGGAATACAACTGTGTAAGTCCGTTTACACGCCACTGACCAAGACATACCCAAGACTGGTCAGAAGTACAGTTAACCTGCGGCTTCCAACCGGCACTGGAAAAAGTGGAGGGCAGTCTTGTGGGACCAAGCCCTTTCAACCTGTGGAATCTGATGCTACTTCCAGACAGTGCTGGAACTGAATTGGAGGGGACCCAGCAGGTATCTAATGCAAAACTGATTGCTTGCTTGATGTACAGCGAAAAACTCACATATTAATATATGTATCAGAAGCGTGTTGTGCAAGAAACTGTGTGTGTGTGTCCTACATAGACAGCTAGATTGATCTGACAGCAGATTAGGGAAAAGGAGATATAGTCAGGGCACCATCAGCTCAGAGAAGACATTTAAAGTCACATGACACTTAAATATGATTTCCTAGTGAATAAGCATAGATAAAGAAAGCCAGAGGTCTGGGCTAAGGATTGAGCTTTGAGAGCAGGTAGAAAACGAGACTGCACAGGAACTACTGGTCAATAGGAAGAAATTTTCTGGAAGCTAGGCGAAGACCGTGTTTTTAAAAGCAGGCAGTGATGAATTGTATCCAAAGGTTCTTAAAGATCAAGTAAAGGAAGGGCTGAGAATGAAACTGGGTAACTTGGGAGATTTTTTAGTGATTTCAGCAAACGTGGTTTCAATGGATTAATGTCTTTAAAAACTGCCACTTCCTGTGGCTTTATCATTGTCAGGAGAGGGGAAGCTCTAGAGTTGAACTGTCTAGGTTGAAACCACCGTTCTGACGCTCTGAAGTCTGGCTTATGAAGGGCATCCTCTTAATAGCTGTCAAAGATGAAGATTTTCTCCTACTTTTATATGTAAGTCTTGGGTTATTCTGGGAAACAGGATGCAGAGAGTTAAACAATGCTGAGGTTGACTTTTCATGCTTTTGAGAACTACTCAGCTGGGTGTATTTAAGTCCTTTGTTTTCCTAAGTAAAGTATTTGAGTGATATACTTTGAGTTCCTGCACACCTATCAAATGCCATCTTGTTGCACTGCCAATGTGAAGGATAACTTCATCAATTTAGGATTCTTAGTTTATTATAGTTTTTTCCCTCAGAGTTTTCTGGAAGACACTCTACCCCTTTTACCAGAGCACTGTCCAGCAAAACTTTCTATGACAGAAATGCTTTATTCTGCACTGTCTAGTACAGTAGCCGCTAGCCACATACAGCTGCTGAGCACCTGAAACAGGCTCTGCAGCAATGCAACTGAGAAAATGAATAAAAACAAATGCTGTGTTCCTTATATTTTTGTTACAATTTTCAACTTCCTTTTCCCACTGTCTTGGGGGAGTATTTCTAAAACCCTGCTGCTACCTGACTCCAAAGAGTCAATAGTTAAGAATCACAAATTTCACTTAAGAACTCCTTCCTGCTCTCTGATCCTTTCAAATGCTTGTTGGTCTCTCAGAGCAACTAATTGGTTGCTCTTTAAACTTGAGTTTCTCTTGTTTCCTGCAGTAAGCCCATTTCAAGGGAAGTTATTGCTCACACCGGTCACCTTCCTTTACAGTACCTACGGAATCTGTATGTGTCTTTATTTTCAGTACGAACCTTCAAAGAAGAAGGCCTGGTGTTTATGTAATACTGGGAACTGTGCTGGGTTTAACCAGAAAACACACTGGAACCAAGTTCAAATCTCAGACCTAGGAGGGGAAATGTTTACATTGTTACTTCCTGTGTAAGTTCTCTACTGCTGCCTTAAAAATTGCCCCAAAGGTTGCAGCTTAAAACAACAAACATTATCTCACAGAAGGTCAGGAATCTGGGTGTGACTTAGCCAGGGGGCCTGGAGTTCAAGGTCTCTCACAAAGCTGCAGGTATCCGAAAGCCTGACTGGAGGAGGATCTACTTCCAAGCTCGGGCACCTGGCTGCCAACAGGTGTCAGGTCATTGGGGCTGTTGGCCAGAGACAACAGATCCTTGACACGTGAGCTCCACATGGAACCCCACAAACATGGTAGCTGGCCTCCCTCGGCAAGTGAAATAGGGCAGCCCAACATGATTGCTAAAACCTTTCAGTAACCTAACCTCCGAAGGAGCATCCCAGCATCTTGCCCAGCTTGTGGAAGCCAGTCACTAGAGGTCCAGACACACCCAAAGGGAGAAGGTTACACGGAGACGTAAATACCAAAAGCCAGTGATCACTGGGGCCACCTTAGACGCTGCTTGACAAAGAAGGCAGCTTGGGGGCAGAGTTTCAACTTTGTGCTTCATGGTCCAGTGTCTCCTGCCACCATGGGTGGCCAGCCTTCCCTACTGGTCACATTCATCTTGGTAAGAGTCATTCAGTTTCTAATCCCGTTTCAGAATACAGGAACCAACTGTCCTGTACTGTGGCTCGCCCTTCAACTCTAACTCTGACAATTCAAAGTAGGTCCTGTCACTTACTCCTACCAGCACTGCACAGCCACATTTACACTAAGGCCTTCCCTCACAATGTTTCTTGTTTGTACTGTTTCCTGCTAAATTTTTTTAGTTAGTTATGGCACCTTTCCAGGGTTTCCAAGGATACTGAATTCTCCTTATTATGCTCGTTGGTCATTTCAGTGTGTCATCTGTCTAACACATGGGCTTAGGAAACCATCCTCCTCCCAAAGTCAACATAGCTATTTGTTTAAGTAAGGCCCTCTACACATTCTTTAAAAGTCTGTTTTGATAAATGTGACAGGAAATGCTTGTTGGTGTTCCTAGCCACATAATTCAACTCTATTGTTGGATAAAACAAAGATGTTTTAATCTACACCATCAATTCCCAGGATATTTTCTACCATGTTAATTTAAGAAACTGCTGATTTCTTAAAATAATAATAATCATGCCACCAAACTTGGTTCAGTTTAAAATATTACAAAACTCAGTAAGCATTAACAACATTAACAATATACCTACAATCTTAAAAGGCAGAGAGACACAGCTGATCAGCTGTATGAACTAATCACACAGACATGATGAATTAACCACACAGAGTTGTAAACAGGTACCTACAACTGCATCCCCAGCAGTGGGCACTTAGCACTGTGGAACAGACATAATACTTAAAGATTAATCGTAAGTTAAAGTACCAGCAGTATTTTAATTCAGAAGCCAAATTATCCACTTTTGGTTTAACAATTAAAAAAAAAAAAACAAAACTTTCCCTACGCCATGTATTTCTTTTTCCTTCTTCCAATAGCTTACTCTCTCTATCTCCTGAGAATATTAACGAAAGGGATAGGAGGGGAAGAATCAACAAAAACGGAATCAGGCAGCAACGTATTTTCTGACCTGATACTCTGGAGTACAAAGTGTAGAGTTTTCAAATAATCAGAATTCCGCTTTTTGTCTTCTGCTGACAAGTGAACAAGTAGAGAGTCAACACACACAAACACGTTAAGCAGACATACGTCTACCACATATGGCTGAACCGGATATAACCAACAGAAGCAGATATCCTGTACAGCACATGTAACGCACAGAGCCTAAAGGTCCAACCTGATCTCACCAGATTTCCAGGGGAGGTGTTGAAAGAAAGGGGATTTTCAAACATTTCAGCACTGCACTTAGGGAATAAAATCACTTACCTTGGCAAAGATACAGGATATCAAATCAACACACAAAAATCAGTTGTTTCTATACATTAACAATGAACAATCCCAAAAGGAAATTAAGAGAACAATTCCATTTACAGTAGCATCAAAATGAATAAAATACTAAGGAATAAATTCATCCAAGGAGACAAAAGACTTCTACTTTGAAAACTACAAAACATTGCTAAAATAAAGACATAAATAAATGAAAAGACATTCCATGTTCATGGATTAGAAGACTTGATTCCTAACAAAATCCCTAAAGCACTTTTTGCATAAATAGAAAAATCCATCCTAATAGGTTCTATCAATGGAAAAGAGCTCAGAAGTAAACCCTCCCACATATGGTCACATGATTTTGCACAAGGTTGCCAAGACCAATGAACGGGGAAAGTAGTCTTTTTAAAACATGGAGTCAGGAAAACTGGATATCCACACACAAAAGAAAAAAAAAATGGACGCTGGCCCTACATCATATTAAAAATTAGCTCAAAGTGGATCAAAGGGCTAATGACCTAAAACTATAAAATTCTTATAGAAAAACAAAGTGTTAGTGAGAAATTAAAATCCTTGTGTATTGCTGGTGAAAATGTAAAATGGTGCTGCCACTATGGAAAACAGTATGATTGATTGTTCCTAAAAAGTTAAACACAGAATTACTAGATACACTAACTGCACTTCTTAGGTTAATTTACCAAAAATAATTCAAAGCAGAAAGTTGAACAGATACTTCAAGATCAATGTTCACAGCAGCACTATTCAAATAGCCAAAAGGTGAAAGCAATCCAAACGTCCATCAACATATGAATGGACAAACAAAATGTGGTATATACATACTATTATGCAGCCTTAAGAAAGAAAATTCTGACATATGCTGTAAAAGTCACAAAAGAAAAATACTGTAGGATTCCATCGATACGAAACATCTAGGAGTCAAATTCATACAGACACAAAGTAGACTGGGGGTTGCCAGGGGCTGGGGAGACAGGAATGAGGACTTACTGTTTAATGTGTATAGAGTTTTAGTTTGGGAAGATGAAAAGAGTCCTGGAGATGGATGGTGGTGACGGCTACACAACATATTTGTATGCACTTAAAGACACTGAATGGTACACTTTAAAATGGTAAACCTTATGTGTATTTTACCACAATAAAAAAATTGTCATCTCACATAAATTGTCCCAAGGTATGGCAAATAAACCCAGGGTTAGTTAATTCACTGGCTTAATGCTATCAAAGATCCAGGTTCTGTCCATCTTTATATTCTGACAAACAAAAAAAAAAAAAAAAACTTCAGCAAAGTCTCAGGATACAAAATCAATCTGCAAAAATCACAAGCATTCCTATACACCAATAACAGACTTAAAGAGAGCCAAATCAAGAACCAACTGCCATTCACAATTGCTACAAAGAGAATAAAATACCTAGGAATACAACTAACAAGGAACATAAAGGACCTCTTCAAGGAGAACTACAAACCGCTGCTCAATGAAATAAGAGAGGACACAAACAGATGGAGAAA